>CM031999.1:1793586-2003460 GCA_018804465.1 Populus tomentosa | reverse complement strand
GATGCTGCTATATCTGTCCACGGAAGGCTTTTACACACCACTCAGTTCAAGTAAGCTATGTTGCAAGACAAAAATTCACGACGTAGGATAACAAGGGAAGCTGTCCTGGGTCGACCATGTGGTCACTGACCTTAAATTTGCTGCAGAAGAATTTCTAAAGTGGCCTTTTCACTTTGCAGGTGGCTTGATAAAGCAGCAGTAGAGAAGTATGGTGAAGCAACAGATTCCAGTGCACCAAATCTGTGGAAGCTAGCTACCGTGCATCGAGTAGAGGAGCTAAAATCCTTTCTCAGATTGCTTCCAGTTTGGGCAGCTGGGATTTTACTTGTCACTGCAAATTCACATAGTAGCAGCTTCAATACACAACAGGCTCGCACCATGGATCGTCGGCTGTCGAATTCCTTCCAAATTCCTCCTGCTAGTATGTCCTTCTTTGGCATCATGACCGTGATCATAGGGCTTGTTCTTTACGAACGCCTCTTCGTGCCCTTTGTGCGTAGATTCACAAGAAATTCTGCAGGCATCACATACCTACAAAGAATGGGCATAGGCCTACTCTTCAACATTCTCTTTTCCGTTGTTGCTGCATTGGTTGAGAAAAAGAGAAGGACAGTGGCAGAAAATCATAACTTAGTGGATAACCCTAAAGCCACCGTTCCTATAAGTGTATTCTGGCTGGTTCCTCAGCTTTCCCTCCATGGAATGTCAGAAGTCTTCATGGCTGTTGGACAGTTAGAATTTCTATATGATCAATCACCAGAAAGCATGAGAAGTATTGCCTTGGGATTGTTTTGGATAGCAAGTTCTGTTGGAGATTACTTGGGCACATTGATGGTGTCACTGATTCATGAGCACACAGGACACAAGAACAATTGGTTACCTGACAGGAACCTGAACAAAGGAAAGCTGGACTATTATTATTGGCTTGTAACTGGTATCCAAGCTGTAAATTTTGTGTATTTTGTGATTTGTGCTTGGTGTTACACTTACAAGCCCTTGGAAGAGGTCAGGGAAGAAGATTCAGTTTCAGTTTAAGAAAAAGAATGAGAATGAAAATAAAATAATCATCTTCTTTTCAAATTTCTTGTTACTCTTTCGTTGTTTAATTTTCTTAAAATATTACAGCATTTGGGCTCAATAGGGGTGTTTTATATGGGCCTAATGGATATATTTTTAGCAATACTATGTTGGGCTTTTTATCAAGCTTTCATAAAAACCTAAGGGTTCATTTAGAGTCACCATCCAAATTTGAAAATCCATTTAGACATCCAAGCAAATCTCCCTTCCTTAATGGTTTAAATTATGGTGTATCCTAGTTTTCCATTTTTTATATTTAGTTTTAAAAAATTTATTTTTTTATTTTTTATATTAAATTAATATTTTTTTATATTTTCAGATTAAATTTTATAATTTACTCCCACTAATTCAAAACTTATTCTATAAATTTATTTATTAATTTGAAATTTAGCTCAACATTACTCATTGAATGATATTAGAAAAACTCTATTTTTTTATATGATTTTGTTTTAAGTGGTCTTTTTTTTTTTAAAAAAAAAAACTTAGGTTCATGGTATCCATTTTTTGAACTAGTCGATTTCGAATGAGTTTTATAACAAGGTTCTAATAAAATCGAAACTCTTCATCGTCCCATCCCTTAAATGCTGGTTTTCAAATGAATCAAAACGGATGTCAGCTGCATTTGGATCGGGTGTAATAGTGCTCGTAAACCATCCACTCTAAACCGACCCATTTAGAACAAAACTAAACCATTTAGATATCCAAACAAGTTATCTAACAACCTTAAAAAAATGAATTATCAAGGGTTTAGCTGAGATATTACACTAAAACCACCTGATTTTTTTCTCCCTCCCTGTTTGGTTTCCGAGAAAACACCAAACAAAATTCAGGAAAACCAAAAACAAAAGAGAAAATTTCACAAATCTGTAGATCCAGGAAAAGAATCACTTCTCTTTTTCTCTGATGACGGAGGTGAGGGTGGCGTGCAACAACGGTAGCGGCGGTGCACGGCTGACACCAGAAGAAGAGAGGGTTTTGATTAGAGACATTGCGATTACTTCAGAATCTAAGAGTAAAGAAGGCGATAGCTTTTATTTAATCACTCAACGGTAACATTAATTTCTTTATTTTTCTTCCCTCTGTGTGTGTTTTTCGTGTCGAAAGGTTCGTGACCTCAAAAAATTCAAAGTCTTGTTTTTAGAGTGAAAGTTGAAGTCTATTTGAGTTTTCTTTTTCTTTTTTCTCATGTCTTGATTTTTTAGAGTGTTAACAAGTTTTTAATGTAAAAATGCAAAGTGGGTTTGTTTAGTTTTGATTTTTTCTACTGTAAAGAAAGGTTTTTAGTTGTCTGAAATCTTTAAAGAATGCAAATCTCAATTCTTGTTTTCTGAATTAAGAGACAATTATTATTCAAGTTTCAAGTGGGAACTAAGTAATTTACTCAGCAATTCTGTTCATTGTGTGTGTGTGGTAGAGAATGGAAGTTGTTGTTATTATTATTATTATTATTATTATTTAATTGAGAATGAGCTGTTAAAATCTTGAATAATAATGTTGGTGATATTTTTTGTTTTGCTGGTTTATAATAGATGGTGGCAACATTGGATTGATTATGTGAACCAAGACCAGACAAATGTTACTAATGATGGGTCATCTATGTTAGAGAATTGTGATACAGTTAGTTCTTCAAAAAGGCCTGCTAGTATTGATAATTCTGATTTGATATATGATGTGAATTCGGAGGAGTCTAATGTTGGCATTGAGATTCATGATACTTTATTAGAAGGCCGTGATTATGTATTGCTTCCGCAAGAAGTTTGGAACCAGTTGTATTCATGGTGAGTTGTTTATGAAACTGTGGAAGAATAGAATTTATGACGTTACTTTCTCGTTATTTAGCTTTTCTTTTTTGCATTTTTGACACAAGGACCGGTGGTTATAATCTTAATTTTTGGTAGGATTATTATGCTCAATACCATATTCAATAGCTACTTCCAACATGAATAGAGAACATAGGTAGGAGTTTTCTTTATTGCCTTTCGTCTTCACAGGCAATAAGGGATCGCTAAATGATATCTTTCAATGGGGGAAATGCTCTTATAAAAGTGATGGTATTGTTGGGTACAGGTATGGAGGTGGTCCAGCATTGTCACGGAAAGTAATCAGTTCAGGTCTTTCTCAGACAGAGTTTGCTGTGGAGGTATATCCTCTCCGTCTTCAGCTACTGGTTATGCCAAAGGGTGATCATTGTGCAGTAAGAATTAGCAAGAAGGTATAACTTGAAATCTGTCATGATTTGCTACTTTATTGAGCAGCTTATTTTGTTGTAACTTGACCCAAGGACATGGTTGATGACTCAATTTAGCATTGACTTAATAAAATCTCAACTCTTAACCTCTTAAGTAACTTTGAGAATGTTTCCGCAATCAGTATTGAGTGTGTTTGAGAAAATAAGCTAATCATTACCACTTCCCTAACACTGCTACCCTAAATCTGCCACAAAATTGCACTCTCTCCATCAAATTCATCATCATGACAACCTCAACAGCTACCATGCTGGATTGTTTGCAGCCATATTGGCATAAATCTGAAAGTAGTGAAACTGCATCTCTTATTCACCAAATAAATGCAGTTTCAACCTTGAGTTACTAAAACTAACCAATAACCAGGGCCGCTGTATCAGCTCTAAATGGTGTTTAGAATCTGAATACTACAATTTGAGTGGTGATAGTTTAAAGTTTCAACTGTAAGTTTCCATTTTATGAAATGTTCTCCAAGTATATCTTGTGTTTGCTCATAAAAAAACTGAATCATTTTCGCAGGAGACAATTGGAGAGCTTCACAAAAGAGCTTGTGAGATTTTTTATCTGAACTTAGAGCAGGCAAGGCTTGAAAATACCTCAGCTATTTATTTTTATATTTTGAAATATAGATTGAAAGTTTGTAGTTAAAAATTTGTTGAACAATTCCTCATATTCAGTTTCTTATCATTTAGTAATTTTTTTACAGGTATGCATTTGGGATTACTATGGCCACCGTAAACATGCTCTGATGAATGACATGGATAAAACACTTGATGATGCCAACTTACAGATGGATCAGGATGTAAGTCTTTTTGTACTGTGCCATGGTGTAAATACATGATACTTTCTTGTTTTAAATTTGAATTTTCTTTTGTTTTATAATGGTATACAGATTCTGGTGGAGGTTCATGACATTGCCAATGGTACTGCATTGAGTCGTTTTATAAGATCTGCTCAGGACAATGGACCAACTGTGAAGGACGCTAGTTCTTTTCATTTAGAGCCTTCTAAGTCAAGCTTATCAATTGCAGGAGGTTTATCTGCAAGCAAGGGTGCTTCTAGAGGCTGCAGTGCAGAGCTATCTCAAAGTCCAAATCTGACATCCCAGGGTCCAAATCTGACATATCAGGGTAGGGAGCTGGATAATGCATATGGGACCAGTACTGTTACTACAAGGGGGTCTTCTGGTGGCTTGATTGGGTTGCAGAACCTGGGGAACACATGCTTTATGAATAGTGCAATACAATGTCTTGTTCACACATCAGAGTTTGCCGAATATTTTCGAGAGGATTATCATCAAGAGATAAATTGGAAAAACCCACTGGGTATGGTGGTAAGTTTGATTATTGATGAACAATATAAATTATGCTTATTTTTTTCCAAGTATGATTTTGAAATACTTGCTGAATGAAAAGGTACACTGGATAGCTAAAATTCTCTTGGTTTTGAGCTTATTCGATTTCATCTAAATGATATGGTCTTGGAAGTGTCTTTGTTGACAAATTTTACAGTTTCTTTCATGCCATGGAAGATCTAACTTCAGATGTTGATTGAGGGACAATTTTTTGTTGGATCAATATATCTGTCTTTTTTTGGAATTACAATCTATTTTTTCTTTCTCAGGTCTTGTTTACATTTATTATTCTTTCTTGAGTTTGTTAATCAGATCTTTTGTGGCACTGATTTGTAGTTTGGTACTTTATGTCAGGTATAAAACTGATAAAACCTTTCATTTGTTACCGTTCACAAGTAGAGCTTGTAATTGATGCTGATGATCAGGCAAGCTGTTGTTATGTCATTTCTAATTGGGTTTCAAAGATCTCAACTAAATTTGAATTCATTATATGTTAATTAATTTAAATCACAAATTCTTGAATGAAATTACTCAAGCCCCTTTCAAACTTGATCAATGCAGCAACATAGAATGTTTTTAAGCATACAAACTACTCTTTAAATTACTTAACAGGCATTATGAAGGGAAATCATATGTTTTCACTCAAAATTTTGTACGTGTATGTGCACTGCAATCTACAAGAATAGGTTTGAAGTTCTTTGTCCAGGCCAGATCTTAGTGTTTGAGCAGTATTTTTATTTGCATAAATTTTGATGTTCTGAGTCCTTTTTTTTGATTGTCCAGTACACTCTTCTGGCTTGCTGAAGATATTGCACATCAATGATAATATAAAAGGCTGATTTTAAAAGCTGTAAGGATTCACCCTGGATTGAATTCTTTTTTTCTTGGCCTTCTCTACACACAATTGAAATGAACCTAGAAGAGCACATTCCTTTACATTGATATGGCTGTTGGAATACCTATTTACCTTACCTTGGAAATGAGTTGCAGCCAATCAATAGACCTCTAGGCTTGAGATGTGAAGTTCATCTATCAATAAGAATGACTGAATGAAAATTTTTTTAACAGATGGATCATATTAGGAGTGATTTTACTGATGGAAGTTTCATTTAGCTATATTAAGTATTGTAAGTCATTGTTGAACTTTTCTGTGCATGTTCTGTTGAATTGAGTTAGCAATTTTGTAGGGTGAGCTTGCTCTTGCATTTGGTGAGTTACTTCGAAGGCTATGGGCACCTGGGCGAACAGCAATTGCTCCTCGACAATTTAAAATGAAGTTGGCTCGATTTGCACCTCAATTTAGTGGCTATAATCAGCACGATTCTCAGGTTCTCAAGGGCAACAAACTTTTCACTAATGGTCTGTGCTGTTGCGTTTTATATGGAATATGTGCAGTTTGTATAAGCTAAGTGGTCTGTATTGGTGCAGGAGCTTTTAGCATTTCTTTTAGATGGTCTTCATGAAGATCTGAATCGTGTTAAGCATAAGCCATATAAAAAGTCAAAAGATGCTGATGGTCGCCCAGATGAAGAAGTTGCAGATGAATATTGGGCTAGTCATATTGCTCGTAATGATTCTATAATCGTTGATGTGTGCCAGGTGCGGATTATAATGATCATTCAAGCTTGTTTGCATCAAATCTTCATTTTTTTGGGTTTTGGATGAACTGGCTAGACATATTTAGGATGATGTTGGATGGTGCAAAACTAAAACACACGCGCCTTCCGCCCACCCACTCAGGCACTCCAAAAAACAGTGCATGGTTTTTTCTTATGAAATAGTTTTGATAACCCTGAAACCAAAGTTGGGGAAAACTAGAGATTTAGAGTTATGGAAAAGTACTTTAGAGAACAAGGTTTTATTTAAACATGACTAAAATGGACTGCATGTATTGTAATCCTAGCAACATGAATGGAGGTCTTAGCTTGATTTAAGTAGAGGTGCTTCAGTGTGGTGAAATGAAGAAACATTACTGGGGTATTATGCAAGATGGATCCTGGTTGGTTGAAGGGTGTTTTCTGTATCATTGTGGTGAGGCCTGTAGCTCGATTCTTGATATGGTAGTGTATGCTTCATGGTGAAGAAGCAATTTGTTATGAAATATACATGCAGGAATATCAAGATGAATGTTAGAAAATGTTTGAAATGGTCAACTAAGAGGTGATTGCAATTTGTAGGAAGAGTGAGAATATTAAGATAATATGCCAAGGCAACCCTCATTGAAGATAGGTTAAGACAGGGCCATATGAGGATGCACTGGTGCAGAAGAGTTATTGCATATAGTGTCATTCCAAAATCCCCAAGATCCAACCTTTATTAAATTTTTATGGAATTCTTTGACATGAAACTTGGTATTCTTGCTTCATATTAAGGATGTGCTGATTGTTATGCTTATATGTTAACACATTTGCCAAAATTGCCTTCATTCCACTGTTTTTGTAGTTCTGTATTTGTGCTAAAATTTTTGACTGTTTCACTGTTCACAGGGCCAATACAAATCGACTTTGGTTTGCCCAGAGTGCAATAAAATCTCTGTTACATTTGATCCTTTCATGTACCTCTCTTTGCCACTTCAATCCACCACTACACGTTCTATGACAGTTACGGTTTTTACATGTGATGGAAGCGCCTTGCCATTTGCTTGCACAGTGACTGTTCCGAAACAGGGACGATGCAGGGACTTGATCAATGCACTTAGCTGTGCTTGTTCCTTGAAGAATAGCGAAGAGCTTAAACTTGCTGAGGTTATGACATTGACTGTTGTCACTCATGTTCATAAACTCATGGATTTGCAATTCCTTGGCTTGACCTATTTGAACATGTTGTTCACAGGTACGGAACCATTTATTTCAAAGGTTTCTAGAAGACCCCTTAATATCCCTCTCCACGATTAAAGATGATGACCACCTAGCTGCCTACAAGATAGCGAAGTCGCTAAAGAAAACACTTCTGCTTAGGTTGATTCATCGCTGTCAAGAACAGTATGTATTATCTGATTTGGGTATTCATACCTTGCACCAATTGTTGCCTTTGTTAGTTTGGAATGCGCTGTATATTACATAGCTTTATATTTTATCTGTTTGTACATGCACATGTACTTATCTGCATGTCGGATCTCTTATTTATTTTTGGCTGACAGGGAAACAGGTGATACAAAGGCTGCACAGAAGTTGAAACCCTTTGGAACGCCTCTTGTGTCTTTGATCTTACATGATGATGTAATTACAAGAGGTGATATACAGAAAGTAATTCACACTATGCTCTCACCTTTGTTGAGATCTGAAAGTTTGAGACAAGCTGACATTCCTGAGCCTTGCTCGTCATTGGCGGCATCAGATATGTGCCACAACAGCAGCTCTGATGAAGCATGTACTAACCCTGTATCAGATTCAATGAACAAGGATAGTAGCGGTTCCAGGGCAGTAACATTATTCAAACTACCGCTTCAGTTGGTTGAGGAAAGTAATGCATGCATTGATCTGTCCGTGGGAGAAGACAAAACAATTAAATTATCCACAACATCAACATCGATGTTGGTATATGTTGATTGGTCACAGGAGCTCTTAGAAAAGTATGACATTCATTATTTGGAAAACTTGCCCGAAGTGTTCAAGTATGGACCTGTGAATAAGAAAGCTCGTACTGAACCTCTCTCCTTGTACACCTGTCTAGAAGGTTTCCTGCGTGAAGAGCCTTTGGTGCCTGAAGATATGTGGTTAGTGTCTATTCTTCCCCAACATACAATTTTTAACCAATCCTTAGTGGATGTATCTTTGGTTGGCATTTTCCTTGTGCATTTGGATGTCATAGAATTATTTATCCTTCATGTTGAAGGGAAAGGAGTTGCGCTAAAAGATTAGTGTGAATAAATCTGACACAGGTACTGCCCAAAATGTAAGGAGCGGAGGCAAGCAAGTAAAAAGCTTGACTTATGGAGGCTTCCAGAAGTGTTAGTCATCCATTTGAAGAGGTTTTCCTATAGCAGATCAATGAAGCATAAACTAGAAACTTTTGTCAACTTTCCTATCCGTGACTTTGATTTGACAAATTACATAGCCAACAAGAACAACACTCAACGTCAACTCTATGAGCTATATGCATTGACCAACCATTATGGTGGCATGGGAAGTGGGCACTACACTGCACATATCAAGGTGAGCATAGAAGGAACTGACAATAGGTGCATAATTTAGAAGATTGGTGTGCAGCTCATATTATTGGCTAGTATTGACAGTTCATGGGCATTCTGGATTTTTGCACGGATAACTATATACATGACCATGGATAGGTGGTTCCCAGTAATTATTCTTCGTTAAAAGCTAAAGAAAGGTTTGAATAGTTGGTACTAATTGTTTGGAGTTAAATAAAATGTTTGGGCATTGAGACCTTTCTACAACTCATTCATGTGTTTGATAAGTTAGTCTGTTCTTGTCTTTATTTTTTGTAATGGTAGGTTTAGAAGCTACAGCTTGTTGAACATTACTATATGTCCAATTTTAGCTTCTAGATCTGATATTGGGGCAGTGGGCTATCCATAGATTGGTTCATTTCTTGAACTTAATTTATACCTGTGTTGTGCAGCTTCTGGATGAGAACAGGTGGTACAACTTTGATGACGCTCACATATCACCCATAAATGAAGAAGATGTGAAGTCAGCTGCTGCGTATGTTCTCTTTTATCGAAGGGTGAAGACAGTTGATGCCATTAGCAATGGAGAAAATTCTAATACTGGTCATAACAATGGTTCATCCCTGAAGTGAACTTCTGTGGCCATTCCTTCTTGCCAAATAAGCAAGGTATGTGGTTTGGGTGCAAAATAAAGCACGCCTTTTGTAATTGAATTCCCATATTTTTAGATAGACATTTTAAAGTTTTTGAAGTTCTTAAATGGTATCTTCCATTGGAAAAATATCAAGTCATTGCTCAATGTGATCATGTAGGTAAGCAATAGTACCTAATATTTGGGTGAAGTTGATTAAGGACGATCCTGATACTGAGAGTGCTTTGCTTACTAGAAAAGGAGCTGAAGTGGGCAACTAAATTCATTTAAATGGCTTATTACCCCCACCCATACCCCACTGAATCCACCTGCACTCAGATATTTGTTTGAGGTGGGCCTGAACTTACTACTGCCTCAGATGGATGAGAAGTAGAAGACAATGTCTTGGTTTCTAGTAATAACACCAGGATGGCACTGGTTTTTTTTTTTTTTTTGAGCGAATGGGGGCTTCCTTTTCAGTCTATACTGAAGCACAATTCTACTTTGAAAAGTGAATTGCCAGTGGATGAAATACCTTATCTCATTTTCAACCAAAATAACTCTGGAACAGAAACAAGGGGAGGACCAAGAAGGGGTAAATAGAATTAGAAGGTCAACATGGCATTCTCAAAGTTTAAAACTATGACATTTTCTAGGTTTTAAGAATAATCAGGGGTAATAGTAAGTCACTTAGTGTTTTACCATGCAACACTTGGGGCAATTGCTATAAAACTATAGCATGCTAGGTAAACTATGCTTTATGTCAACACCTAAGGAGACATAAAACCTGGATTTCCATTTTTTGACAAGGCACTCGGGGTTAATGGGGTTCTCATCATAAAAAGCTAGAACTTGAAATTTTGAATCTATAACTTATTTTTTGGTCATCTCCATATTTGTTGGATCACCAGCAGTCCATAATCTGAATCTCTATGGGTTACAAAATTATCTTTTGAGATCATTTGGGTGGATCCACTACTCAGTTGTTTTTTTACTTGGATTCCCACATCCACTGCTTCATACCCATCATGTATTTATTTATACTCTTGTCCTTAACAATGAATTTTGTGTTAACAGTTAAGGCTGTTTCATTTTAATATGGAAATTTTCTGATCATGATGGGTATTGCAGATTCCTAGGCTTTATTCTGTGTTTAACACAAATACTGGTCATGGAGGCATTGAAGTGCACCAAGTGGCAAAGCTAACTCTAAACGGGAGATGTCCTTGCTGGTTCTGAAGGTAAGGGCACCCAACAATTGATAGTTATGTATATCACCAAGCTTTCTGGACTTCAGTTTTGTAGACTAATTAAAAGGTCGCAAAAATAGGTCTAGGACAACTCGATTTTTCTGTAGAAAACAGTTAGCATACACCCTCTGTCATTGTGGGGGGGAAAGTACCCAGACGTTCTCTTTCATTCCGAGGATGTCTGATTTAGCTGCTATAATTTCTGCTATTCTCGCCAAACCTGTCTTGTTTCTTAAAGTGTTCATCAAGACAGGTTTGTGTAAAAAGTTAAGGCTGCAATATTATCATGCATTGTCTGCTTGTGTTTTTCGATGGTTATCCTTTATATCTACCGAATCCTCCTAACTTGCGATTTTTCTTTGAGCTTTATGATTTTGTTGCATAAAATCACATTGGAATTGGAAAACCTCATCTACAGAGATGAATCCTCAACTTGAACGTTCATCACTTTTAAGGGTAGATTGCTCAAGTAGAATTTGTATGCAAATGTTTGCGAAGAAAATAAGAGAAAAACAAAACTAGCCTCAAATCATGAATCTGGAAATGGGAATCTGAAAGAAAGTATTTGAAGCGTGTTGTTGAGCAACTTGTTATGGGCAGGTATGTGTCATTTGTCATCGGAAGCTTGCAAATAGTTTGGTTCCGAAAGGAAAATATAAATGATCTCATTATCATCATCTTTAATCATCCATCATGTATCATATCAATAACCTGTTCAACAATGACATTTTGCTGTGCCATTTAAGAAATGGAATCATTGACGCTATAGAAACGATATCTGCAGTATCAAAGTTAAAACACTCATCTTTGATTAAGACCCATCTGTGAAGGATTTTTTACCCATTTAATTTCGCTATAGACGATTGCATTGTTATTAACAAATGATATGTTTAATTGATGAGGAAGTAAAGTAGACACTTAACTGTGTGAGGCAAAGTTATTAAACATCTAAGTTTCATGAGGGTTGGAAGAATTTATCAAAGTCATTTAAAAAAAATGTAAGACAGTTAAAATCATATTGTTTTGAAATATTTTTTCAAGTTAAATCAAGTTTTAATAAGGATATCAAATCGTGAATTTGACTTATTGGATCTAAAAAAAACAAATTTAGTTTGATTTTTTTAAAAAAAGCATGGCCTTGGCTAGTGGACATGATGATGGGTGACTAGTTTTTGTTTGTTTGTTTCTCAAGTAGACTTTAAATCTTGAGATCTTTTCAAAGAGAATTACATTAATGATAATTACATTATCGTTCATTTGCAGCCGCAGCCCTCCTCTTGTTGCATGAGTCCAGCATGGAGCGAGTTTAGATATCATATAAAAACATCCAACAACAAATATAAATTCATCAGATTTTTATGGGTATAATTAAAGCATAAACACCATGGAAGGCAAAACAAACGATAATAGGACTCGCTGCCAGTGCAATTGACCCAAATACTAGCTTGCCATGGAGAGATTTTGTTGAGCTCAACCTCATTTCCACTCATCTTCCCGTCACCTTAACCTGCAATCCACCTTTCATCCTTAGTGTCAGGGACAACAAATGCTCCGGGCACTTTTCCTTGTTCTGAACATCAATCTCAAATCGCTCAATCACTGATGCTGCAATGGATTTCATCTGGATATAGGCCATGTCTTTCCCCAGACACATTCTTGGCCCAGCATGGAATACTGGAAACTTGAATGGACTCTCTTGCCTGTATCTTCCGTTCTCTAGCCATCTTTCTGGAACAAAATCGCGGCAATTCTTGCCCCAGATACTCTCCATCCTTCCCATGGCGTACGTGTGATATGTTACAAACCATTTCTTTCCCACAAATGTACCGTCTGGCAGTACATCATCACTTTGGCAAGCTTTTGTATCCACTGGCACTGGTGGATACAATCTTAGTGTCTCTGAAATAGCTGCCTGCAAATAATGCATGTCTCGGAGCTCTTCAAAACTGTAAGTATCACCGAGATTTTTTCCGTTGCTTGACCGAATCGTTTCAAGCTCCTTTAATATGTTCCGTTCTACATCCGGGTTTAATGACAGTAGCCAAAAGAACCAACTCAAAGCAGAGGATGTCGTGTCCCGGCCTGCCAGAATAAAGCTTATGACAATATCTCTGAGAAATTCAGTTGAATCCTCATCCTTCCCTATAAACCGTGATAGCAAATCTTCATCATTCTTTTCGGTTTTTTGCTCAATTCTAGACCGTATCATCTCATCCGCAAATTCATGGACAATTTTAATTGATTCTCTCAATGTTTTCTCTGTCCCAACATTTAAAAATCTGTTAATTTTCCAAAAAACTGGAAGAGCATACATGAATCTCCCAGAGCTAAGGGTGGCAGCATCTTCAAACGCACGCATAAACTCACCACCACTGGTCCCATCACCGCCAAGACAAGCAGGATCAACATTAAAAGCCACTTTACATATATTATCAAATGCAAACCTTTCCAATATGTCTTGCAAATCCAACACCTGCTTTGTTTTCGAAGCTTTGGCAAGAATGGGAACTAACCTTGTCGAAATTTCAACCTCAACATTCTCCATGACAAAATTTCGGAGTGACTTTGTATTGAACTCATAGCTAGCAGTTTTCCGCTGGACTCTCCATAGCTCTCCATCCGAGTTAAAGATTCCTCTACCGAGGAAGTCTTCAAGAAGGTTGATAAACCGGTCTCCTTTCGGGTAGTTCTCAAAGTTCGTCTTGAGAATATACTCAACATTCAAAGGGTTTGCAGTGATGATGCCATGGACTTTGCCAGGACGGTGAAAAACAGCAGTGTTGGTGGGGCAGTGACTGAGTGTTTCTGTAGTCCACTCAAGGAACCGGTGTCGGTTTCTTAAGAATTCCGGTAAGGCCCCTACTATGGGATAGGCCTTGAAGCCCTTGTTGGCAGGTTTCTTCTTTGAAGGGAATAGAGCGTAGAGGTAAAAATAGAGCGAAAGAAAGGAAAGTATCAGCAGAATTTGAAGAGACAAGACTTCCATGGATAGAAAAGGGAGAGTGAACGAGGCAGCAACAGATTTTCAAGAAGTATGAGTTGTGGTGGGTGGTCGCTTAATAGCAACTTGAAGATATGTGCTCGATGTTAGGTTTTATTAAAGCATCTCCAGGTACTGTTTGGAAAATCCAAATTGGTAATATAATTTTTTTAAAAGTGTAGATATAGTTTTTATTTATTTATATACATTCTAATGGTAAAAAAAGTTATTTAGGAAAGTTAGTTATATTTTAATATATTGGATACTTAATTATTTTAAAAACATGATATAATCTAATTCACTTAATAAGTTTATAAATAATTCCAATAATTTTTAATTAATCTAATATTAAAAAATAAAATAAAAAATTAATTAAATAAATAAACAAAAAAGACTCATGTCAATTTAAAATCAACCTATCAAATTTATGATACGGTCATAAGATATAAAGTTTGGAAGCTTTCACACCAGTTATTGTGCTTTCTTAGATGTGGTTTTCATATATATATAAATATATGGACCAACATATGAAAATATCAAAGCAAGATATATATGGATGGTTAGTGGACATGAAAGGAAAGAGGAAGGCTTCCATTTGTGTGTCCTTAATTTATTTAGTAAAAGTTTTCTATCGATTTAACTTTTGAAACCACCATTTGTTGTTCAGCACGTGTGTTCCAGGTTTGAACTTTTCTCACAATTGAAGTTGACAGTATTGTATAGGGTTGCGGATGAATTGCCAACCTAAAATCGAATCTCAATCCACTATTTTAATTTGTTGCTCATATTTTATATTTTTTTAATATAAGTTTTTTTAACTTGAAATTTATATAGATTCACACTATATTACATTAAAATCAAATTTAAATTCATAATTATCTAGTTAACAAGGATTTCAATACATGTCAAACAATTATTTAAACCTATAAATAAAAATATAAATTGCTATATGAAATTTTAGAATATAATTTATATTATTTTTTAATAAAAATAAAGAAACTTGTTATGATTTGATATGAATGTCAAAGAACCATTTCAACCAAATATCTTAAATTATTAGATGAGATCCCAAAATTTGTTATAATATAATTTTTTTTATCAAATAAATAGAAATAATGGGATTCAAATTCATGATGGTTTGGTCATCAAAATTCTAATACCATATCAAAGAACCATTCCAACTCAATATTTTAGACTATTAGATGAAGTCTTAAAATATAATTTATATTATTCTCTAACAATAGCCAATAACATATATTAATGTCTTAATTTTGAGTTTATATTTCATATAGACTATCAAGTTTCAGTCTTTTCGTAATAATATATAATTACAAACATGCATGCATGATTATAATTAAAATCCCTTTATAAATGGTAAAGATTTTGCTATCCAAAATACCTTAAAAGACTTGAATTGCAAGCAAATCGCAAATGAATCGCTTGCTATATCCTTAAAAACTGACGTGATGCGATTTATTTGTGATTTTATGCTAGAGAAGTAATGCAGTCGGAAGAGAGTTTATTAAAGCTCAAAATCATCAATATTAAAAATATCATAATTATTGAGAGGTATTTAAAATATTTTATTTTTATTTATACTTATCAAAAAACTATTACAATTTTTTATATATAAAAAAAATATAAAGTTCTATTAATACTGAATAGAAAAATAAAAAAAAAATAAAATTATATCCTTCAAATAAAAAACCAGAAAAACCTAATAATATTAAATAGAAAAATAAAAATATTTGAAAAATAAAATTTCTAAACTAAAAATAACTAAAAGATTTTTTTCCCCCAAAAAACTCAAAAACTCTCCTCTACCACAAACAATTTTTTGATGTACAAGCCGCTCGGTCATGGATCTCTGACATCTTTGAGCAGATCTGTTGAGAATGAGAACAAGAAAATAAAGAACTCAAACACAAGACTGGATTGAATAATCTCATTTTTTATTAAATAACAGTGGCTATTACATAGCCTTACACGAATAACTAACTAGAATAGCTAAAAAACAGCTCATGTCTATTACAACATGGCAGGTGCATCAAGAAAGAGTTAAAATAAAAAATCCCTAAAGAAGGTGTGAAAGCTGTGAACAACTTCCTAAAGACTAGGGCCGACGCGCACCACCAGTTTGTAAGTATGCTCCACCGAGCGTCGGAAGTACGGAGCCGGCGCTTAAGGTTCTGCCGTTTTCGTGAAAGTAGATGCCTTATTGTTTTTTTTCCAACTTTTCTCTTTGTTCTTTCTGAGTTTTTCCTTTTCTGAGAAGTAGGGTTGGCTGTATTCATATGTCTTGTATGGCTCTTCTGGTGTCGATATTCGTGTTCATTTTCATGCATACTCTCACTTTATATGGAGCTTAAAGTTTTTGGATTCATCTGCTTGTTTCCAAAAGATTAAAATAAAAAAAAACATGATAAATAATTTTCTACATTCTATCTCTAGTGATGACAACTTAGGGTGTTTTTTGATTTATTTATTTATTCTTTGACAGATTTTATGGTGTTTTGGAGTTTAATAGGTTTTTTAGAATCTCAATTTCAAGCTGCATCTTCTTACCCTATATGAGCTTTTCATGGCTATAGATCAAATCTAATAATAATCGTGCAATCTCATTTGTGAGATTTATTTATATAGCCTTATTCACTGACTCTCTCTCCTCAGTTTCACCCCTCTCTGGAAAAAGTTGAGGGACTAAAAGGCAACAAATATAAAATAGGGGGACTAAAACAAAGACTGACAACATCGTAAAATAAAGTTACTATTTAGTCCTTAAAAGAAAGAAACAACAAAATTACTACCGAATGAACAGGGCTATGTTTTTGTATATGAACTGTGCTCAATAAACAGTGTAATGTGTGTGAACATTAATACAATCAACAATGACTGGAACATTAACTGTAAAATCACATTAATTCTCTTTTAATATATTAGTTAATCTTCACATCATTATTTATCAAATATCATAATCATTTTTCTATGTAAAATGGACTTTCATCCTATAATATTCAATTGCTAAAAGAAAATTAATAGACATGGGCCCGGAAATTAAATTAGGGATGGCCATATTCTAGATTTTAAGGCATAAAGATATATGTTACTGTACAAATTCAAGGAATGAAGCCCTCGCTGAAGGAAAAAGAAATGTCAATAATTAGATGCAAGTTTTGAGATTGTGGGCTTGTAATTTAACTAGATGCTAAACACAAGTTGCTTCAATTTCTACCAAACCCTATGTTATTCCGATACAAATACAAATCTTGTATTTAGTATTGTGATATAGAGTGTTTTTTTGTAAGGTACTTTTTATTTAAAAATATATTAAATATATTTTTTTTAATTTTCAACATATCAATTAATTAAATCCTTTATATATATATATATATGAAATACACTTTGTACACGCTCAAAAACTACCTAAATCAATAAAAAAAACAAAACAACAAATTTATATTTTTGTCATGTATTCGACACATGTTGTGAGATGGATTTCATTTCATGTTCAATTATTAAAGGAATAGCACTCACTTTTAAGATGCCTGTCCAAAGTGTTGTTGGTTTTTTTTTTTTGAATGAAATAGAACATTTTAAAATTATCGTGCTTTCATTTAGTAAATGTCTGTTGCTTTTTGAAATATCTAGTTAATTCATTTCACGGTTGAGAATCGTAATATTCTTAAACTGTATTGTTTTGTCAAAATAATTTTATCATATATTATTTCACCATTTATTTTTATTTTTTTGTGTTAACTACCCAATTATCCCATCTATAAATATTTGCCTTTGTATTTTAGTGTAAGTTACTAGTTATTTAACTTGTGCTCAGCTGCGAGTTATAATTTTTTTTTAAAAAAAAATATTTGATATGCTAGCTGTGTTAATGTGTTTTTTTGCATAAAAAACTAAAGTGTAAATTGAAAAGCTTATACAAGCAAGATCAAAATATTTCATAATATAAAATAAGATATCCATCCGACTGCTGTAGACACCTGGCATTGAGGCTGTCATGCCTTGGGCGCTAAAGCCGGACTTGCGCATCTAGCTGCAGAACTAGGCAAGAGAGTCTGCAAGCCTGCGCGCCTGGGTATGTATGTTCGTGCATCTAGGAACTACAGAACTACACATTGGATGCAGAACCGCATGCCCAGGTCTCTTCTAACCTGCGCCTAGGGTCTACAAAACCTCTGAGGAATTGCAGACTCGTGCCACTGGGTCTACAAACCTTACAAAGAAAAAAATAAAATAAAATATATAATAAAAAATATAATTATTATAGTTATTATCATCATTAATTATTTTTTTTAAAAAATTATTACTATAAATAATAAAAAAGTTTAATATTATTATTAATATGATAAATATTATTATTTGTATTCTAAATATTCTTATTTTTATTATAATTAAAAGTATTAATATTAAAAATATACAATATACTAAAAAAGCTCAATGCCCCTATTACTATTTACCTAGACATAAAGCACTGTGGATTGGAGTAGTGTAATGACAGAACTGCTCTCACTATCGAGAGTTGCTAAGATGGTCGGGGGAGGGTAGAGTTATTTTTTCGACAGAGTTGCTCTTGCCACAAAGAATTACAAAGATAGCGAGGGAGGGTGTAGTTATTTTCTCATTAGGATGCATTTGATATTGAAATGATGGTTTGAGAAAAAACAGTCAGTGCAAATTTTGATGGGCATGATGAGGTTGCAGACACTTGGCGCTAAGGCTGCCATGCTCTGGGCGCTAGGGTTTGCAAGCACACATGCCCAGGTCTGCAGACCTGCATGCTGGTTGCAAACCCACATGCCTAGGCCTGTTCTAACCTGTGTTTGGGCTCTACAGACCCTCCGAGAGGTTGCAAACCCATGCGGTTGGGTCTGCATACCTTATAGAGAAGAAAAATGAAAAAAATATTATTATTTTGATTATAATTAATATTATTAATATAATTGTCGCACTTGTACGGCGTCGCGGTAATCGCCCACTCTCAGGTATATGTCGGGTAATCAGGAAAATAGGGTAGACATGGAATTCTTGTCTTTTATCCGCGAAAAGTGGGAATGCGAGTCGTCATCTAGTATTTTAGTCATTAAAAACCATAACTGGTCTTAGGGATCAGGTACGAGGTCTGGTTGCGTAAAGGGAAGGTATTAGCACCTCAAATATGCTCTACCTAAGGTAAGCTTCATTGTTTTATTATCTAATAAAACTAAGGTCTTGTTGTGTTTTCTAGTTGTTAGTCTGGCTAAGGTTTAAGATAAGTTCTTCTCAGTAACCTTAACTGGTCTTAGGGATCGGGTACGAGGTCTGGTTGCGTAAAGAGAATGTACTAGCACCTCAAATGTGCTCTACTTAAGGTAAACTGCATATTAAGTTTTATAAAAATAAACAGAACTGAACTTTCAAAACTAACTTTCTCAGAACTTGATTGATCTGAAACTCTGTCTTTATAATAATTCTCTTTAACCAGGAACTAATAATAAAAAACTATACAACTTTGTTATTTTGAGATCCTGATCTGGCAGTCTTCTAAATTATATCTTTGGTTGGGTTAACCTAGAATCCCATTTAGCGATTCCCTTTAACTAGAACCTAAAATTGTTCTTTTTAATGGCAAGGTTTGAACTTTCTTCTTCTTTTTTTTCTTTTGAGAATTTTCTAATGGTAGGGTTTTTCTCATTTTTCTTCCAATGTTAAGATAATGTTAGTAGTTTGGTCAACTTGAGATCCCATATGGTGATCTCTTTTAACCAGAACCAAAGTTGGTGTGTAGCTTGATCAACTTAAAATCTCATCTGATGACTCCCTTTAACAAAAGCTAAATTTAATGTATGGTTGAGTTAACCTGAGATCCCATCTAGCGATCATTTTTAACCAGAACTAAAATTTTGTGTGCAACTCGGTCAACCTGAAATCTCATCTGGCGATTCACTTTGATGAAAGTTCAAATTTGTGTTGTAGTTGGGTTAACCAATATCCTATTTGACAATCTTCTTTAACCAAAAGCTATCTGTATGTAGCTCGGTTAACTTGAAATCTCTTCTAGCGACTCCCTTTAACCAAAGCTAAATTTCATGTATGTTTGAGTTAACCTAAGATCCCTTCTAGCGACCTCCTTTAACTAAAACCAAAATTTTTTGTGTGGTTGTGTTGACCTGCGATCCCTTGTGGCAATCGCCGTTAACCAGAACCAAAGTCTGTATGTGGTTGAAATCCTATATGGCGATTCCCTTAAAACTAAACTAAAATCTTTGTGTGGTTGAGTTAACTTGAGATTCTATTTGACAATTTTCTTTAAACAGAACTAAAGTCGATATCCAGCTCGATCAATCTAAAATCTCTTCTGACGACTCCTTTTAACCAAAACTAAAATCTGTGTTGGTTTGGTTAACTTGGGATCCTTTCTAGCAACCTCTTTTAACCAAAATCAAAATTTTGTGTGAAACTATAATATTTTTCTTGAATTAATTAAAATTAAGTAGATATCTTATTCACTTTCTTTATATATATATATATATATATAGATATATCAAGTGTATTATATTATAATGTCCTTTTTTTCTAATTTGAAATTATTGAAATGGGTGCAATTTAAAAGGGTGATATAACGATGACATATGACATGTTTACGGATCAATAAAATTTAAGTTTGGTTTGAATTTTGTTTAAAGTTAAATTAAGTTTTAATAAGGATACTGTATCGGGAATTTAACTTATTGGATATAAAAAATTTGATTTATTTTTTTTTATAAAAAAACATGGCCTTCTTGGCTAGTGGTAGCGGACATGATTTGATTTTTGTTTGTTTATTTGTTTCTCGAGTAGACGTTAAATCTTGAGATCTTTTTAAAGAGAATTACATTAATGATAATTACATGCAACCCTCCTCTTGTTGCATGAGTCCAACATGGAGTGAGTTTACATATCATATAAAAACATCCAGCAATAAATATAAATTCATCAGATTTGTATGGGTATAAAGCATAAACACCATGAAAGAGAAAACAAACGATCATAGGACTAGCTGCCAGTGCAATTGACCCACATACTAGCTTGCCATGAAGCTAGTTAAGATTATTAATCATGCATGGAGAGATTTTGTGGAGCTCAACCTCATTTCCACTCATCTTCCCGTCACCTTAACCTGCAATCCACCTTTCATCCTTAGTGTCAGGGACAACAAATGCTCCGGGCACTTTTCCTTGTTCTGCACATCGATCTCAAATCGCTCAATCACTGATGCTGCAATGGATTTCATCTGGATAAAGGCCATGTCTTTCCCCAGACACATTCTTGGCCCAGCATGGAATACTGGAAACTTGAATGGACTCTCTTGCCTGTATCTTCCGTTCTCTAGCCATCTTTCAGGAACAAAATCGCGGCAATTCTTGCCCCAGATACTCTCCATCCTTCCCATGGCGTACGTGTGATATGTTACAAACCATTTCTTTCCCACAAATGTACCGTCTGGCAGTACATCATCACTTTGGCAAGCTTTTGTATCCACTGGCACTGGTGGATACAATCTTAGTGTCTCTGAAATAGCTGCCTGCAAATAATGCATGTCTCGGAGCTCTTCAAAACTGTAAGTATCACCGGGATTTTTTCCGTTGCTTGACCGAATCGTTTCAAGCTCCTTTAATATGTTCCGTTCTACATCCGGGTTTAATGACAGTAGCCAAAAGAACCAACTCAAAGCAGAGGATGTCGTGTCCCGGCCTGCCAGAATAAAGCTTATGACAATATCTCTGAGAAATTCAGTTGAATTCCCATCCTTCCCTATAAACCGTGATAGCAAATCTTCATCATTCTTTTCGGTTTTTTGCTCCATTCTAGACCGTATCATCTCATCCGCAAATTCATGGACAATTTTAACTGATTCTCTCAATGTTTTCTCTGTCCCAACATTGAAAAATCTGTTAATTTTCCAAAAAACTGGAAGACCATACATGAATCTCCCAAAGCTAAGTGTGGCAGCATCTTCAAACGCACGCATAAACTCACCACCACTGGTCCTATCACCGCCAAGACAAGCAGGATCAACATTAAAAGCCACTTTACATGTATTATCAAATGCAAACCTTTCCAATATGTCTTGCAAATCCACCACCTGTTTTGTTTTCGTAGCTTTGGCAAGAATCGGAACTAACCTTGTCGAAATTTCATCCTCAACATTCTCCATGACAAAATTTCGGAGTGAGTTTGTACTGAACGCATAGCTAGCTGTTTTCCTCTGGACTCTCCATAGCTCTCCATCCGAGTTAAAGATTCCTCTACCGAGGAAGTCTCCAAGAAGTTCGATAAACCGGTGTCCTTTCAGGTAGTTCTCAAAGTTCGTCTTGAGAATATACTCAACATTCAAAGGGTTTGAAGTGACGATGCCATGGACTTCGCCAGGACGGTGAAAGACAGCAGTGTTGGTGGGGCAATGACTTATTGTTTCTGTAGTCCACTCAAGGAACCGGTGTCGATTTCTTAAGAATTCCAGTAAGGCCCCTACTATGGGATAAACCTTGAAGCCCTTGTTGGCAGGTTTCTTCTTTGAAGGGAAGAGAGCGTAGAGGGAAACAATGAGGGTAAGAAAGAAGAGTATCAGAAGAATTTGAAGCGACAAGACTTCCATGGTTAGAAACGGGAGAGTGAACGCGGCAGTAATAGATTTTCAAGAAGACATACGAGTTGTGGTGGGTGGTCGCTTACTAGCAACTTGAAGATATACGTGTTTTATGTTAGGCTTTATAAGAGTATCTTCCCGTGTTATATTAAAGCATCTTCAATGCTAGATACTGTTTAAAAAACGTCCAATGGTAATAAAAAGTTTTTTTTATTTATATGCACTTTAGTATTAAAAATTTATTTAAAAGAGCCAACTTTATTTTAATATATTTTATATATAACTATTTTAATAATTTAGTATGACTTAGTTCACGATTTTAAAAATAATTTAAATAATTTTCAATCAATTTAATATTAAATAATAAAATTAAAAAACAAATAACCCTAATATAGAATCTAAATTTGATGACTGGTGTAAATAAAAATATTTAAATTAATTTGAGTGAATTTACTAAATTTATGAGATTAAGTCTAAATGATGATTGACAGACATATCATACTCAAACAACTTAAATCTAGTCATATAAACAATAACATAAAGAAAGTACATCCATGGAGAACCGTCATGCCCGCGGGCATATATATATAAATATATATTTGTGTTACCTTAATATTTTAATTGTCTTTTCTCACAATTGAAGCTGACAATATTGCATAGGGATGCGGATGAATTGCCAACCAATACGAAAGGACACTTAATTTTTTTAAAAAATTTCTATCTAATTGCTTATCTTTTTTTCTTGTGTTGATGTCGCTATAAGTAAGTATTGACAAGATAATTCTTATCTTGTATTGTAACAACGCAAATAGCCATTACATTAAATAGAGCACACCACCTCTTAGAAATATTGGAAGCACAAGCACATCCTCTTAATTATTTGATCTAATAATCCATAATATTGCAAAACTTCCCTCGATTAATGCCTATTCATAAAACCAATAATCTCGTCAATTATCTTTTTCGAGTACATATCAATAAAAATAATTAATTTTAATATCATTAAGTTTACACCATTCTGGTTTTTAGATTTAAGGTAATAGTTTGTATTTAATATTATAAAGCAAATATTTTTTTAATTATTTGTTCTTTAAAAATATATTAAAATAATATTTTAATTTTTAACGTATTAAAATTATAAAAAATATTAAAAAATATGAATTAATTAAATGTTTTTTTATGTGAAATACACCCTTGGCACTCTCAAAAACTATCTAAGTCAATAAAAAAACAAAACAACTGGTTTATATTTTGGTCATGTATTCGACAGATGATATGAGATAGATTTGATGTTTAATTATTAAAGTAAAGGAATAGCATTCACTTCCAAGATGCCTGCCGCACAATACACTTTATTCGGAGGCCACCTTCAAACCTTTTTTTTTTTTTTTTTTAAAGCACAGTCAACAGAACTGTTTTAAAAAAAATAAAAATAAAAATAGTACAGTTTAAAATCGTCGTGACTGCAGTAGATGTCCGGTAGGTTGCTGTTTTTAAAAACTGTCTTTTAATTAATGTTGTTGTGATTGAAACGCGCATCCTTTGTAATCGGACTAGATTTTAAAAAAACAGAGAAAAAAAAATTTGGTATAATCAATCCAGTTAACTTGATAAAATTTAGTTAAAAATCAAGTTATAATTTATTAATTTTTGTTTTTTTTACTAAAATAATATTATTAAAAAAATTTAAAAAATTAATCTAAATAACTTGAAGATCCAGAATAAAATTTTAGACTAAGCCGGCCACTAGATGTCTAAAAACTATGGAAACGCCGTACTCTCAAACTGTATTATTTTGTCAGAAAATTTTCACCTCGCTATTTATTTTTATTTTCTGTACTAAGTACTCAATTTATCCCACCTACAAATATTTGCCTTGGTATAAATAATTACTATTCATTTAATTCTTATTTCGCTGCGAGTTATATTTTTTTAAAAAAAAACACTGGATGTATAAATTGCTTCAACGTATTTTTTTTATTCAAGTTATAAATTAGTAAAATTTATTAAACTTATCGAACCAAAAACTCCAGCCTTTAATTTTTTTTTAAAATACTTATATTACCTTAATGTTTAACTTTTTACCAAGAAAAAAAATTAGACCGCCCGTTGTGTAAGAAATTTTTTGGAAACGCGATTAAAATTATATTTTTATAAAATTCAAATTATTTTATTTTTATAAAAATTTAATATAGTTTATATATTTTGAATTGTTTTAATACGCTAATATTAAATATAATTTTTTAAAAAATAAAAAAATATTATTAATACATATTTTAATATAAAAAATTATTTAAAAAATAACAGTATACACAGTGTAGCTCGTTACAACTTTCTAGTTTATTATAAACAAAATAAGGATATTTAGTCATTAAAAACTCATTAAAAATTAAAAAGCTGATATTCTTGTGAGTGGTCGACCCCACCAGCACCGGCGAAAGGATTCTGAAATCACACCTATTCGTTTGGTACAATTTTGTTGTTTTCATATTGGAACTTTAGGAATTAATTCTGCAAACCAATGGGAATTTATTAATTAATCTAAACATAATGTATTGAGTGCACTCCTTCGTCCTCCAAACCTGCTGTAAGTTCGAGTCACATTTTTCACAGCCAAGCTTCAAAAACACTTACGCAATAGCATCGCCTTGTTGCTAAGAATCCAAGAGGACAAACCACTCCATGGATCAAGGATCACCACCACCATGTGATGGTATTGGCATTGTCGAGTTTCTTCAAGGAAAGAACTATTTCATCACAGGGGCAACTGGGTTTCTTGGAAAAGGTATGTAATGGACCTAGCACTAATAATTTTCTCCCCCTCGTTTTTTAATCTCTTAATTTTATATGCTTTCTTGATAATCTAAAACTTATAACCATATTGTTGAGTGTTTTCAATCTCTCTCTCTTTGTTTTTAGCTTTGGTTGAAAAGATGTTGAGAGGAATTCCTGATGTGGGAAAGTTGTTTCTCTTGATCAAGGGGAAAGACAAGGAAGCTACAACGAAGCGATTGAAAAGTGAAGTATGTTTTGTATATCATTAATTTCTTGTTTAACCAAATTAAACTTTCAATCCCCAAACTCTTGATTTATTTGCAATAGAAGTACTCTTGACTTGCTCTATTTTAGTTAGATCATAAATGCAGAAGTTTTCAAGATCCTTAAAGCAATTCATGGAAGTTCATACGAAGCCTTTATGATGAGCAAGCTGGTTCCAGTGTGTGGGGATGTTTGCGCAGCAAATTTAGGGATTGATGCTGACACAACTAATGAAATTGCCAAAGAAATTGATGTGATTATCAACTCAGCAGCTAAGACAACTTGGGATACAAGGTAAAGTTTTCTTAATTTTGTGTCTAGTAAAGTGTAATTAAGAAATTGAGTACCATGTAAATTATGGCCTTATCTTCCAAGCCATCCAAGTTGTTCAATTTCATATGTTACTGTAGCAAATTTAGTTTCACTTTCATATATTTACATGAACATGAATACGTAGGTACGATGTTGCTATCAACATAAACACGAAAGGGCCTGCTCGTGTCCTGGAATTTGGGAAGAAATGCAAGAAACTTGGACTTTTCTTGCATGTATCATCTGGTGCGTACAAATGGAGATCAATAGCCTCATTTGATTATTCTTATAATCTTATTAATAGCTGGATCAAGGGGGTAAATACCATATTGTATATTACACAGCTTATGTTAATGGGACAAGACAAGGAGTATTCTTTGAGAAGCCTTTCTGCTTGGAACCAAGGACTGCAAGGAGAGACACAATCACCTCAAAAGCTCAAGAAATCTCCGTCCCCTTTCTGGATATCAATGCTGAAATCAAGTTGGCTTCTGTTGCAGTCGAATCTATTGACAGAAATGCAGATCGAATCATGAGAGATTTGGGAATGGAAAGGTATTGATTTAATCCCTTTGAGCACCTACATATGTTTGTGTCAAATTGGCAGTCGAGCCCCAGTGATGCAAAATCCATCAATCCAACCCTATGTTCATTAGATTTAGGCAGTGGATGGGCCCCAGCTAGACATTCAATATCTCCATTAAACCCCACTGAGATGCAACATAATATTTATCTGTTGACTGTCACTAAAATGAGGGCTATAATACTGAGTCCTTTAATTGGATGAAGACATGTGAAAATTGATATTCCTCAACTTGAAAAAGTAAATCAATTAATATTGAAGAACATTAAAATACGCATAAGATTAGACTATTCGAAAATTGATATTAGTTTCGGAATAAAAATTTTCTAAATTTAATCTCAATTAATTTTTTTTTAAATTATACCAAGTTGGGGAAAAAAATAAAAAATATATATTAAATTAAGGTTAAATATTTTTATGGGTAAGTGATTTGTTAATAATTGTATTCAAATTAATATACATAATTATAACAACTATAATAACACATACAAAAAAGTATAGCCATATAGTGGAATTACTAAATAATTAATTGTATATGAATAATCGAATGACTAAAATTATATCATCCCGCAATGCTGGGCATACAACTATTTAAGACACTTACAAGATTAACCCCTGCAATGCAGAGCACACAGCTGTTTAAAGCATGTAGAAGGTTTACAACTTGATAAACATGCATGACCATTGAAGAAAGTAAAAAAAGAAATCATATTTAGGACCTCAAGCATCCATAGATTCATAACTAAGAAGTTCTTACATGACAGATAATATCAGATCATAAATTTTCTTACAAAAACATTGAATAAATATATAGGACTGTTCTTAAGTCGATCACTACTGGTTGTGCAAATAGGGCGAGAATCCATGGATGGTGCAGCACTTATGAAATGACCAAGGCAATGGGTGAGATGCTAATAGATAGCATGAGATCAAGCATACCTACTGTCATCATCCGTCCAAGCTTGATTGAGAGCACCTACAGAGAACCTTTTCCCGGATGGATCCAAGGATACAAGTATGCTTCCATTTTTTGACATTCTGTTGTCTCTAAGTAATATTACTCCACTTGTGCATTTCTAATCAGTTCTTAAGTGCTCCATGAGTCAATTTCTTGATATGTAACGAGAAAACAACAGGGTGCCAATCTTAGCAGCTTATGGACAGGGTCAGCTGCCAGGTTTTGTCGGAGACCCTGATACAATTGCAGATACTGTAAGTAACTATATATATATATATTCTCCAGCCCATGTTAGTTTTTTGTTCTTTTTCGTATTTTGATAACAATATTGGTTGTAGGTTCCTATGGACATGGTAGTGAATGCAACTTTGACAGCCTTAGCAAAGCATGGGATTGATGGAAAACCAGAACTACATGTTTACCACGTCGCGACATCCGTGGCAAATCCGCATTCGTTTAAAGATGCCTTCAACTACGCATATGATTATTTCTCTTCCTCGCCATTATTAGACTCAAAAGGGAAGAAGATTGCTATCCGTCCCATGAAGTTTTTGGTCACGATGGATAGCTTTACCGATTTCATAAAGAATGAAGTAGGGCAACGAAGTGGACTTACGCCTGATGATAATGTGTACATGTCGGATCCCAAGCGGTATCTTCGAATGCAAGTGGCATGTTTCGAGACAGTGCATAGATTTATGCGGATTGCTAATTTATACAAGCCCTATATGTTTTATAAAGGAAGGTAAGGGCTTTACTTTCACTTAATCGATGTCAAGATTAATCCTGTCATGGGACTTCACATGAACATATTTAAAACAAGTTTCTTACCGAACCGTTCTACTTTTAAAAGTTTGAAAGAAAATGCTCAACTTATTAGCACAACAGAACGAGGCTTTTGTTTTGTTTTGATGTTAAAAGCTAGCCAAAGTATGGGAATTAATCTATGGTTTCTCGTCAGGTTCGATGTTACAAATACGAAGAGATTGATTGAAGACATGTCCAGTGAAGAGAGGAAGAAGTTCAATTTCGATATAGAAAGCATAAATTGGGAGCATTACATCAAAAGGGTTCACATTCCTGGTGTGAGAAAGCATCTTCTGAGACAGCCTCCTGCTGCTAAACTGTAGTATATTCAATGAAGGGTAATAAGCAAATTTCCCAACATTTTTATCTCCACTTGCACTTAAGATCCTAAACAATTAATTCCTTGCTGTAGTGTTACCTTGAAGGCTTAATTAACAAAATCGTTTAAATAGGAATAGAGTGGGATGGAATCTATATATATATATATTGGCCTATGGAGCCATGAAGTAAGAGATTGTTAGGTTAGAATTAAGAAATTATGAGGATAATATTGCAATAGGCTTTTTTTTTTTCAAAAAAATAAAATAATGTAAATTGTATTTCACGAAAAATCGCCAATTATCCTATAATATTCACTTGCCAAAAATAAATTCATCAAATAACATGTTAAATGATTTTCAATTCAAAAACAGGAAAAGATCAAGCAGCAATACTAAAAAGATGGAGTTGATAGGCATTTTTGCAACAAGTAACATGGCAAAATGGCCATATAGCAATGAAATTGGAAGCGAAAACATCATGATCAATACCCTCAGCTCCTATTGATAAAACTTGCAATCACCTCAATCATCTTATTAGTTTGGGTAGCTATCTCTGGATCCATGTCAATGGCAAGCTTATTAAACTGGAAGCTGTGACTCATTCCATAATTCATAAAAACCTCTACTTCTTTGCCAGCTTTCTTCATCTCCTCGCAATATTCCAATTCATAGTCTCGAAGCAAATCCATCTCCGCCACCACAACGAGCATAGGTGGAAGTTTCAGAGTGGTTAGTGGTGGTGCTTGAGGACCTATTGGCCACACAATTGGGTGCTCCCCAGTGCTACCAATAGGCACGGCCAATGACGTGAACTTTTTCATCATTTCTCTGGTTGATAATGGATTTTCAGGTATTTCCAAATATGACTTACTCGGCTTGTCCGATATGAAGCCAGGTTGTATGGCTATCCCGCCTCTTAGCTTTAAAGGCTCAATATCATCGAACCCTGCTTGAGCTGCAACTTGATGCACTAAATTCCCACCGGAGCTATCCCCGACCAGAAACACTCGATTAAAATCAGCGTAGCTCGTGAGCCATTGATCTGATAATTCGCCGCGAGCATTGGCACGGAGCCAGAGCAACGCAGCATAAGAATCCTCGACGGCGACTGGGAGCCGATGTTCGGGGGCCAGCCTAAAGTAGACGGAGACCAAAACAGCTTGAACCGAGCTCACCAGTCGTGTACAGAAGTGGTAGTATAAGCTCCAGTCAGGTTGGCATATGCAATGGCCGCCGCCGTGAAGATGAAGGATCAAGGGTATCTTAGCTTTGGTCTGGACATTGCTTTTCATTTCTGGGACATAAATTCGGACTGCAAGACCTGTTTTTGGATCGATAATTTGATCACGAACAGCCACCCCATTTATGAATTCTTCGTGGGGTGAGACTGGTTTCAACAAGGGCTCCATCTCTGGTGTACCCGTCCAAGTTCGGTCCACAGTTCCATCCTCGAAAACTCGAATCCAACCAGGAACTTCATCGACAATTTTCTTGTTGGAAGCCATGGCTAGTACAGCTTCCTTTCCGAATGTTGTTATCGGAATCGTTATGGCTGGTAGCGTAGGATGGATGTGTCCTTTATAATGGGAGTGGACTGGTTTTCTACTTGCCGGTCAACCACTCTTACCATGATTTCTCGATAGACTTAATTCATCATAATCTAACTTTAAATGTTTTAAATCATTATGCATTTTAATTTTAAAAGAGATAAATCTGGTACCAATGTGCTCTTCTAATAATTAACATCAAGATTGTTATGCGTAGATAGGTGTGAGATACATTATTATTATTGGTATAATTATATTTGTTAAATTCGATATATGTCTTAGTGAGTTTAGTAGAAAACTTGAAATACATAATTTTATATGAGTTGATATTCTAGTAAAACTGGATAATTAGTGACTTGATAATATCTAATTAGAGTTTTTAATTATTTAATTGATTTAAGTAAACTTGAATCAAGCATGTGAAGGTGACATTAATTTTTTAATTCAGATTAGTCAAACAATTCATGTAATAATTCAACTCTTTTTTAATTAGTTTGGTTTTCGATCAACTATGGCTACAATAAGCATTCAAATTCTGTCAGTTTCTTAAAATAAAATCACAAAGATGTAAATTTTATAATGAATTATTATAAAACAGGGCTTAATCTCTATGCATGCAAAAATATGAGAATGTCTCCACACCACACGACAACCCACTCCAAGCCAAGACTGTGTTTGGTGTTACACAAACGTTAACTTTGTGGAACCCACTAGGCGGATATGACAAAGAAATCCCCGCCTCTCTTGAAGGACAAGCTTTGCTGGTGGCATCGTGAACCCGTGCTTCTCGAGTGGCGTTGTGTTTTTATTTTTTAATGACTGCGAGCTCTTTATTTTTATATCTTGAAAATGTTTTGTTTTTAGATGAAATATTTTTATTTTTATTTTTATTTTTATTTTAAATTAATATTTATTTCATGTTTTTTAAATTATAATAATATCAAAAATAAATTTTTAAAAATAAAAAATATTATTTTAATAAATTTTCAAACAAAAAATATTTTTAAAAACAATTATTATTACGATACTAAATGATTTCTTATTCAAATATTTGGTTGAGCAAGAAGAAAAAATCCTAATCAAGTATTATCATATTCAATTGTTAGTTATTATGACTCTTTCTTAAAAAAATTTATTTTTTTAAGTTTTATATCAATTTGTTAAGCCAAACTAGTTAATTTTAGGAATTAGTGAAAATAAAAAGACTAAAAGGTATATGAAGTTATTTTTATTTTTTATTTTATTTTATATTCAATGATTTAGGTTTAATAAGCATGATGGTGCATGAGAGAGGTTATGAATCCCACTTGCTTCATAATTTATTCATTTAAATTAATTAAATCACATATATTAATTGATAAACTTATTAAAATAAATATGATTTAATTCGTTTAACAAATAAAAAACAATATATCGGAATATAAATGAGAATCACATCTATCTTCGGATCCTGTTATATGATACCAAAAAAAAGCCTTCTTGTCATTTGGGCCAATCCTAAAGGCAGTGATGGATAGCCCCAGTTTGGGCCAAGCCTAAAGGCAGTGATTGATAACCCCCGTTTGGGCCACGCCCAAGAAATATACATAGCTGTGCATTCATGGAATGGATAGCTTGCAGCTAAACAGCATGCATAAATTGCTTATCGATTGGGCCTGGCCCAAAAAACAAGGATGGATAACTTGCCTTTAAACGAAAGACATGGTTGCCAGCTGTTTGGGCCAGACGCAAGCGACAAGGAAGGATAGTCTACAATTAAATGAAAGGGATTATTGTCTTTTGAGAATAAGCCTTTCCAGCCCTCTCGTTTAAGTCCTCAGCAAACTATACCTCGTCACAACCGCTCTCGAATAAGCGCATGTATGAAATTGTTAGTATTTATAATTTAAAATATTTTTTATTTAAAAATTTATTAAGATAATAAATTTTTAATTTTAAAAAATTATTTCAAGATTAGTATATTAAAACGATGTGAAAAAATAAAAAAATATTAATAAATTTGTTTTGTTTAAAATATGAGGAAACATGGTTTTAACTATCTTTTTAAACAGTTTTTTAAATTGGTGTAAATTTTCAATAAGCTTAACGACAAGCATATATCAAAAAAAAAATTATTATGGAGTAAATAATATTTTTTAAAAATAGATATAACTAGAAAAAAAAATTTAGATAGAGATATTTTTATGATTTTTGTCTTTTTCTTCAAGTAGGTTCAATGAGTAATTAATAAGATTTCTTTTAGCAATTTAAATTTTTTCCATGTATCATAATATAGAGTTATTATATATATAAAAAAATCAATATAACATTACACTTTCTTGTATATTTAGATGTTATTTCATAACGCGGCTCAAATAATGTTTTATATTTTTTTTAGTTTAAAATTAAATTTTTATGTTTAAATCATTTAATGTATTGATATTAAAAATAAATTTAAAAAATATTTTTTTAATATATTATTAAATAAAAAAATACTTTAAAAATCAATGCAAAACCAAGTCATATTTTTGGCAGTTCTCACGAAGCCATTATGACAACTACAAATTGAAGGCATTGGCTGTAAATTCTCTTAATTCGATGACTAAAAGATGTAAGATCATCATCACATAATATTTTAATTTTTAACTGGAATAAAGTCCAATAAACCATCAAAAGGCACCTCTCTCTTAAATTATTATTATGCTCTAAATATCATGGTTGGTGTGACATATTACCAGCAGCCATAAGAAGACTTCGTCCCATTCCTTTTTGATTGTCCAATTATGTTGCCCTTTAAGCAGTCCTTGATTCTCCAGGCCTTCTTTTTATTGCGCATCGCTCTAAGAGTTCCTTTGTCCTGCTTTTTTATTGCATGATTTAGTATTGTCATGTACAGTAATTTTTAAAAGTATTTTTTATTTAAAGATATTTTAAGTAATTTTTTTAATTTTTAAAACCAATATATTAAAATTATAAAAAAATTACTAAAAACTACAAATTTAATAGTTTTTTAACATTAAACGCATTTTTAAAATACATCTGAACTCAATTTTGACCAAAAAAAACAAATCGCCTCTAAAATCCATACGCAGATAAAATCATAAAATTGTTTATCTAGCTGATTGAAGATTATCATTTAGATTCAAGAGCATTTTAGAAAATGGGATTTTTATATTTCACTACTGTTGTTCTACTCCATTTATTGCTGGGCTGAACTTGTTGATCTCTAAAACTTATTCACATATAAAATATGTGTATATATTTTAAAGTTGTATTTCTAGAAGGTACCGAGTAAATTTCATTTCGAAGAGGCCAATTTTGTATTCTATAAAAACATCAAAATGTTATTAAAAAAAAAAAACTATTAAACTTTAAGTAGAGTTCAAGGCTGGCTCCCATCAGTGCTTCCATAGCTCCATTTCTATGAACCAGCATATTTCCTGGAAAAGTTTTTTCGATAGAGATAGAGTCTTGCTCAGATAAAGAAATGAGCAAGAGAGAAAGAAAGAAATCTCTCTCTCTCTCTCTCAAATGACATAATATCTTCATGAATTCCATGTTGCATGCACATTCACATATTATACATATATTTTTCTCTTTTAATTTCAGATCTTTTCTGCTTACAGCTTCGAGGATCCTTCACTATTTGTCTCATTAATTCAATGAACCTTTGCTAATGTGACGTGGGTATCTGAGTAGAAGCAGGACTTGGATTTTTAAAATTTATGTCATGCAATTTGGACAACAAAAGGTGGATCTGTGGAAAAATGTTGCCGTTTGCTTTAAGCAAAGATGGTTTTCTCTACAAATATATATGCACTAGTACTTGTCCCATAAAAAAGCTGAAGAAAAGAGGATTAATTGCATGCCATATATATTTTTCAACTTCTAAAGATGTTGTCTACTTGCATTGACTTGTACAAATTCTATGCATAATAAACATATTATACACATTATTTCTTTGTCAATGACCTTTGTTGTCGGAATGACCAACATCACTAAGGAATAAGCTGTATTTGCTTTAATGTTATGGTTCTGTGAATGGATTCCACTATCTTTTCCTTAACCTCTTGCTAATCTTTCCTCTTAGTGTGAAGGAATTCCAGTGATCGGTCGGTTCACAACTTATTGGGTTGTTGGTGCATCTTCTAAGATGTTTAGTTTTTTTTTTAATATAAATTATATTTTAATTAATTTTTTAATATAATATTAGAGTTTTAATTACCAAGAGATTACTAGTTTGAATCTGTTTATTTTTATTTATTTGATAAAAATTAAACACAAGAAAATATGAATGTATATAAATTTTAAGTTCTTTTACTTGGATGTATTAGAAAATAATATAAATTATATTTTAAAATTTTATTTAATAATTTAAATTATTGAATTAAAATAATTCTATAAAAAAAAAATTTACACCCTGTGAAATTGACTTTTCCTGTCCTAAGAAATCCGTGAAATGACTTCTGTAATTGCCAATCATGCAAAAACACCTCTTTGAACTTTGAAAAACAAGTTATTTTATAAAACGTGAAAAAATAGACGGTCAATTGGTGATTATGCTGTCCTCCATTTACATTCTCAAGCTAACATACGTAACCATTCCTTCATTTGCAGTCTAGAGGTGATCCTCCAATCCACATAAATTTAACTAAAAAAAAAAAAAGGAAACAGACACGGCAATATCTTATTTGAGAGATTTTGGGTCAATATCCGCATGCTTTAGTATCGTTGTTGAACTTTTTCTGGTAGGCAAACTCAGTAACCTGTCGGCAAGGAGTCTAATCCAGGTTAAATTTTATTTTAAACCGAATTACATGTTAATCTAATTAAATCTAGCTGATCATGTTAAACCTCGTTAAATTTGAATAACTTATCAATAATTAAACAAAACCATGATGCTAACCTTACCAAGGATTGAACTTCTAGTTGGATTTTAAAACTATAATAATAATTATTTTTATTTTTATATTAATCCGAATTAATGATCAACCAAACTCGTAATCTAGACCTTGTTCTAGGTTAACTTTCGAGTCAGGTTGTAAAATAATAATAATAATAATTTTTATTTTTATATTGATTCAGATTAATAATCACCCCGACCTGTGATATAAACCTTGTTCTGGATCAACTTCTAAGTTGGATTTTAAAAATATAATAATTATTATTTTTTATTTTTATGCCAACATGAATCTACCTTAGTTAATTATTGTACATAAAATTAGACAAGTTTATTCTATTTCTTTTAGTGAGAAAAAATTTATCTCCATTAAAATATCACTGGACATGACAACACTAGACATAATAAAAATTAATTTTTATATTATCCAGAGTATACCAAATAATTTTATAAAAAAATTATCATGTCCTGTCGATCATAGCAAGCACTTTCTCATGGAACATGTTTTCTTGTTAGTCACCAAAATTAAAATTTAATACTAGCATCTAACCAGAAATTAACCTGTAACAAGTTTTTAAATCATAATATGGATAATTTGCTTTAGATCTGATTGGATAAATGAACTTAATCTCTCTCTTCTTTAATGTTTTCTTAGGTACAATGGGACTCAATTGAATTAAAAGAAAATGGAATACTAATATGTTGTCAGCTAGCTAATTGGATCAACGAGTGATTGGTGATTAGACAACAAACATTAACCAATGCATAAAACTTGATTGTTTTCGAGAAATTAATCACTTTATTTTTATCCCCCACGCGCATAAAGTCATTACTCATCATTAGTACCAAATCCAAAGTTAAAAGAATATTAATTATGATGATTCTATTAATGGAGTTATGCCTAAATATATAGGATAAGCATCCTGATAGTATATGTGGAGGAACGTCTATGTTTCTTCTGGCTGTTGTGAAGCATGATCTAATATTACGACATCTGTACTTCTAGGTCCAGAACAGTTCATTAAAGAAGGCAAGCACATGTGTCCGGACTTCTTTAGGTAAATAATAAACACAAATAAAAATTAAAAAAAAAATGAATCAAGATGAACCCTTCAAAGTTAATTCCATTCACCTACCTATGGTAATATAATTATTATCAAGTTTGTTATTAGTTTGAATTAATTTTTATTATAAAACAATTTTAAATCAAGTTTTGCTGAATATATGTTTTGTATTATGCTACAGAACTTTAAAAAGTATTATTTACTTGTAAATAAAAGATCCAGGTATGCGGGCCTAGAACAGCTCGTGTATCTAAATTTTATTTTTAAAATTTTTTTAAGTTGTTTGTTCTTTAATGCTTTAAAAAAATATAATAAATAACATGTTGCTTGCATTGTTGAATTTTTGATGACCTCTAGTCATCAAGAAATTAGGCTAGTAAGTTTTCGATGAAAAGAAATTTATTTTCATCTATATATCAACATAAAAAGAACAAAAAAAAAATATACCCTGAAATTCTGGCGACAATAGATAATTGAGTTTGGTTAATGTGTGTGTTATTTGTTAGCCATGATTATCGTTTTCCTTTCTTTTTTCTTAAACGGTTCAGTTAATACTAATAATTAATCTCTTTATTTTTTCACCATAGGGGGGACTTCAGTATTACAATCTTTCACAAGGTCGAAATTGTTCAGGAATCACTTCTAAACATTTAAGATGTTAAATAAAGTTTTTTTTATTATGTTTATATATCATCACACCATTTATGAGTTTTTTTTAGCTTGATTTTTTTATATAATTTTATTAGTCCTTTTAATTTTGAAAAATAATTTATACCATTTTATATTGTCAAATGGTCATCATGATGATCCAAAAATTTATTATATATATTTAATAAAATCGTAATAATAACTTTATATTAAATATATGATATATATACATTTACCTCATTACTTTTGAAATTACTTACCAATATAAGATTTTTCACTCTCATAAAAGCACTCAACAATCTCCATCTCACGTACGCGTTTGTCCACATATCGAACCACAATTCTCCTCCCATCCAAAGGCAACATTGCTACAGTTTGGAGCTAGATTGTTCTCAGAAGTCAAAATCATTTCAGCCACCTGGGGCGGCGCATCGGCCTCTGACGAGGGGGCTACGGCCCCAAAAATTCTCAAAAAGTTCAGTGCAGTCCTTGTGATTTAGTATATTTTTCATATTCGCACCCACCATATTCAAATCTGTCCCCTTGAAATGTATTGCTTTTCTTTTTCTTTCCCTTTGACGTCCAATGTATCTAACTTTACTCACGCTCAGCTGCTATCAGCCAAACTGTCGATTTTGCGATTATGTAATTGTTTGGAACATTTACATATTGGAGCTTTTATGTAACCTATTCAAAATTAAAGTTGATATATATATATAAAGTAATGCATATGCACCACTTAACATATAGTTTAAATCAATCATTTCCTTGGCTAGCAATCTTGCAAACATGTAAAGATTAATTAGATAGTACTTTTGACATTATCTTCATCACTTTTAGATTTTAACATCTTAACGTCTCAACAGAGGGCATGCATGCAATTCTGTCCAAAATAGATGTTGTGTTTATCATTAAAAAGATCAACTATTTTGGTCCAACTTCACAAAGCTTTTCCTTGCTTGCATCTTTTTGGAAAGAAACTCCATTGGTGTAGAAAGCACATAAGGAAAAAAAAAACAAAAGAAAGATTGTCGTGATCATTTAACCTAGTCGGCCATAATCTTCATGAAAGTCTGTCGCAACAATTTTTCACTCGACCAAAATGATAAAAAGAAAATCACTTTTTATCATAGCCATTTCTTTATAGTGATCATAACGTCTCTACTACCTACTTGTCATCGGAACAGAAAAGATCAAAAATCAATGGCTAAATATCCCGCTTTCAGAGGAGTCAATCAGCCACCGTGTGATAGATTTTAAAAAAATAGGATGCTTTTCTTTTTTTCAATTGAACATTTAAGTTGTGTTTATTTTTATAAAATAGTTTTTTTTTCATCTCTATTTTTCTTATTTATCCTAAAGATTTTTTTCATGAAAATTTAAGAAAATATCCCTTTTAGATACCCTTTTTTTAAGAAATAAAAAACGAGGTTCTTATTTAACTTAAATTGAAAATATTAAAAAGAATAACCATAAACTATTAGATGAACCAAACAAGTCGCTTGTTTTTTTTATATAGTGAAATTTTGAAAAACATTCATTCTCAGTTAGCTTTCCATGAAAAGCAAGCAGGCATTCATGTCTTTGCATGGTGAATACTTTTAGTTGATTAGATTACAACACATGAATATCACAGGAAAAATCTGCAAAGCACCGGCTTCAATTGACTGTTCAATGCAAAGATTAAAATCAAAAGGTTTGGAGGAATGAAACTTTGACTAGAACATTTTCGAGTAGATTATTTCAAATTTTTTTCAATCATAGTTCTCTTTATCAAAGTTCTTGGAATTAGATGGCTTCACTCGGTTCAATTATAGGAGGTCCTGTTCCACTCAAATAGGATAGTTTCGTACGCAAGTTAATGGAAGATTATCATTCTAAGTTAAAGAACACGTCCCAAGAGGGGGAAAAAAACATCGTTCTATGGTTTTTGTTTGGTTCATGTGTCTTAAATTAGGATATGAAAGGAATGTGACATGAAAAAAAGAAGAAACTATGCAGCTTTAAATTGTTGGTGTTTTTTGAAAAGAACGATATAGACATTGTAATAGATAAGTATCTCAAGAAAAAATATTGAAAATGACATGAAATATATAGAGATGATTGAATAGAATATTGTCAGATAAACACAAACTCTAATGATTTAAATTTTCGGCAAATATATACGAACATGAGAAATTAGCATGACAATAGAGTTGATAACTTGAATAACTTTCAATTACGTCCAAAAGCACCTTGACTAGGGTCTAAATAGCCATGTTTTTAATTATATATATATATATATAAACACCTTGACTTGTCTTGGTGTTTTTACTTGCAGAAACATATTAATTACTCCCTTTTAGATTTTTTCACGAAATTATTTGTAACATATAAGATGATATTTACGTTGCTAGTTGTGAAGTTTATCATTTAAGGGTTTTGGAGGACCTCTTCATAGATTGATACATGTAAGCATATTTCGCTTCAAGGTTCATTCAAAAGAAAGTGATCAGAGGAAAAGGACGGTTCCCCCTCTTACACAAAAGAACGGCTCCTTCAATATCATGAGTGAAAGATTGAATCCAAACCAAAGAAATGCACTACTTGATAGGGTAGATTGCAAGACATCACTGAAAAAGAAAAAGTGTAAGCGTTCAAGCAAATAATCAATCATATACTTCTGAAATTGCATCTTTGTTTTTTTGATAAATGATTGACGACTTTACCTTGTGTGGCCTGTTTTGTGTTTGTGCCCTGATTCTTTCAGCTCAAATTTTAATTTATTTCCTGTGTAGAAAGAAATATATAGATTACTTGCTGATATTGCTGTCAAAGTTTGTCTCTTTTCTTTCTTATTCCGAGCACGAAAGTGGAAAAGAGAGCTGAAGGTGTGTTGTTTTGTGTTTGCTAGCAGTCACTCAAATTCCATAGCATATTTTCCAACCTAACCCAACTTCACCTGAGAAAGGGCCCTTCACAGACTACAACTGACCCCCTAGCTCACCACCACCACCACCAAGTTGAAGATCTTTTCTTTCATGGTGGATCCTCTCGACAATCCAGCCAGCTACCAACAAAAACCTCCACAAAACTTGTCCACAAGATTCGAAAACTTAAGAACCAATCGATTGGGGTTCAGCTACAATATTGATATCGTTTTTTTAAGGCATCGATGGTTACATGCACCGAGCATACCATTATTTAACCAGTCCGGTCACAGTTAATTAGTTGATTACTTAGCCAAAGTGTTTCATCCTCAATTTTATATATCATTTTTATTTATTTAATATAAGACATACACACAAACACTCAAAGGATTAAGCAATAAGATATTTTATTAGAGATCAGATCTATACAGATGAATGTACATCGCTTTTAACTCGAAAATCCAGACTACTAAGTTACACGTATTAATGCATATTTTTTCTACGTGCACCTATCTCAACATGTTAATATGCACTCTGTTCTAAGACTTTCTTGTATTAACATCCATACTTTATCCAAAGTTTCCTTTTCGATATAAAGAAGATGCATGTTCGGATCTAAAACCTTTTAAGGAATCAGTAATCGACTCTGTCATAATCGCCTATACACAGGCGTGCTTCTCTCTCTCTCTCTCTCCCTCTCTTGAACTACCAATAACACAAAATGCTTGAACTACCTTTAGAGTTCACAATCTTGAGTGTATGGTTTCCTTTGATCACCATGTTAATGTAGGACACTCTCTGACACATTGAATAGAAACCCAACTAACCATGTCTCCCGGGCAAAGTTATTTTCCTGTAATTGCCCAGGCAATTTTCAAGAGCCTCTCGATCGATCCTCAATTATATATGATCGATGATCATCGGACCATTCTCAGTTGAATATCACTGCAGTTTTCTTGCACCAGTTTTTGTCGGTCCAACGTAGCAAGAAGTGACAGGACGTCTTTGCGATGACTGGGAGGTGATTAGATGCCCATTTAGATTATTTGGTGCTCCACTTAATTTACCTCGTTGATCATTGCCTCACCTCTTTGTTCATGGGATGCTGGGACTTGCATGACGGTAATGGGGGTATTTTTGACATTTCACCTGTAGCGCAAATAGTTGCCGAGGAGCCCTTGATTTTGTGGTATTCAAAACTGCAACGATACTGCTCAAAATGGTGGTCGTCTCTGTTCCCTTGGCCCTGATTGGACCCCATGAAACCACCAAGGGACTAAAAGTGAATGGTACAATCTGTCACAATTTAATCCAACTCAATGAGAATATATATATATTCAAATAATTGAGTTTTTCTGGTTACTTTTAAGTAACGAATAATAAATAAGATATAACTTTATAAAAATACAGTTTAACTAATCAGGTTATAAGTTTGGCTTTTAAAAATTGTTAATTTGTGTATCATAAATCTCAGAATCACTAAATATTTACATGGTTATTAACTCCAGAATTCATGAGATTAATCAAGATATACGCAAGCTGTCTCAGATATCTATGTTAATAAAAAAAATTAAAATATAAATATTATTAATTTTGATAAATATTATTTAATATATATGAAATGGAACGTCTATCATTGCACATGCCATGGTGTTTTTCCATAAGATAAATTGTCGCTATATATTTACTGCAATTATATTGCTTCAAGTTTCTAAAACATCATTAAAAAAAAATGGTTATATCAATTTCCTCCGTGAATCTAATTAACCCGAGTTTACCTCCCTTAGTTAACTAAACTAAAATGAGAAATATTTTATTTCAATCCCTATATTTTTTAAATTTGATCAAATAAAACTTTTTTAAAATAATTTTATGAGATCAAATCTCTACTTTAATTAAAATATCTAAATCATACCACACATATATTTAAACATATAATATGCATACTTAAAACTTATCATTAATTTAAAATATGGTTTATCTTGAGAAAAAATGATTAAATATAAGAAGACCACAATAAATTAAAATATTAAAATCAGAAAGTTAATTTAGTGTCCCAAGAACAACAACTTTTAAACTTTTATGCTGTTATAAAGATATAATCATCAATTAATAAAGCAAATACATTTATACTTGATAATATAAATTAATGCTGACACTCGAATATGATCCAGTGGTTGACTTATAAAAAAATATAAAATAATCTATTTAATGAGCTCCATTAGTTTAAATTATGTCTTTGCATATAATTTTTAATTTGATATATATATTCCATTATTTTTTTATTTCATAACTTTTGTATTTACGTTTTTAAGTATAAATAATGCATGTGGTATCATTTAGACCTTTTACTTGAATATTGTAGAAGATTTTATCTCATTACATTATTAATAAAAGGTTCTATTTGATCAAATCATAAGAGTTTAAGGACTGGAAAAAAAAAACTTACTAGATGATTCAATATTGAAACAATAAAACCTAAAAAAACCCTGAATTCCTCCTGCACCGGCGGGGATAGATTGAAATTAACCCAACAAAATCTAAAATTGACGTATATAGTTTAAGGGAAACTCAGAATGCTAAGCAACTTCAAGAAAATTACTATAATTCGATGTACAGACTTTTAGCGACGCAACCAATTGTTCTCAATTCATGTTTTTCGAAAGAGTAACATTAAGGGGTATTATTTATTCCTTAGTATATATTAATTATAAAAAAATCATTTCTTCCTAATTATTTGTTGATCGTACGTATAACATAGTAAATCTCCTATATGATTCGAATCCTGAAATATCATTAAGAATTAAATCAATAAAAAATCTGCAGTGTATAAAATAAACAAAAGAAAACGCACAAAAGAATCAATGTTGCAGTTACATCAGCAAAAATCATGACATACACTCTTTACGTGCGGTGAATGGATGACCAGATACAATTGCGATGGAAGAGTGAATTGCATGCATCATCATTCCATATTCATTAAACCGTTAATAAAGTAGGTTTTAGAGAATTAAAGAAAAGTTATATTCAAATTCTCCATCTTTGAATCTTTAATATGCTCTAAACAAACTCATCCATAAAAATAATAAGAAAATATATCAAAATTAGAATTTAAACTCGTAATCAAACAGTAAAATCAATTAAAATACAGAGATGTTTCGTGTTCAAATTCTATCTTTTATATTTTCAACTAACATGTAAGTGTGCAAATTGATGAATTATTCCTTGTGGATTGGCTATAAGAAGTTGTGGTTATATTATATAAAAATATATATCAAATTAAATTAATATTATTATTATTATTATTTGGAATATGTTAGGTTGAAATTCCCTATCTATATGATGATAGTAGCACATGTTCCAGAATTCACATCACAATTAAAAACCCAAACAAAAGAAAACCTAGCTGATATCATGCATGTAGGAGTATATATGTGTTTAGCCTTTCCGTATAGATCGAGGCTTCAAGCATCTTTTCTCAGTACACTACATATATATCATGGAGAAGGAATCTTCAATTAGATCATATAAAGGAATATCCGATAATATATGCTAGATTCTATGATAACACCTCATGAATGGTTGATATATATATATATATATATATCTCATATGTACGTAATTAAATAATTAAGCAATTATAATTGCTTTCCCTATAATTAAAAAGTTGATCTCCGAATTTTTCCTCAGTACTGCCAATGATATTGCCAAATTAATTTTATATATTGAATTATATTCATGTATTTGACCTGGTTAAGAACATATAATTATATCAAAATTAGGATATTAATTCATGAAAAAAAATCTCAATAATTTGATTCTTATATTAATGAAAAAAGATATGTATATTTCCTTGAATTCAACTTTAAAAACTAAGAAAATTTAGATGATAGTACATTTTGATAACTGAAAATTTATGTTAAAGAATAATATAAATTATATCCTAAAACCTCACCTAATAGCTTAAGTTTTTTTAGCTTTTGTTTTTGGATAGAGATGGTTATTTGACATGGTATCAGAGTCTTGATGATCTAGTGGTCACGAGTTTGAATCTCACCATCCTTATTTATTTGATAAAAATCAAGCACAAGGTAATTTGGATCTATGCAAATTTCAAGTCCAAAGGGCTCACTTGAGGGGATGTGTTAGAGAATATTATAAATCATATCTTGGGATCCACATAATAGTTTAAGCTTTTTTAACTTAAACTTTTGAATTGAGATGGGTATTTGATAATTTGAACAACAAATAAAGGGAAGTTTTTCATGATAAGTGATTAAAACATTACTGTTCTATAATTTCTCAGTTTACTTTACGCAAAATTCTTGATTCGTTCATGAAAAGACTGAAACGGACGGTGTCCAAATCCATATTATCTCAGTTTACATTCTCTTTTTGTTTAAGTAATCCATAAAAAATGAACTCTACGTACGTATAATATAAGGGAACAATGCATTGCCAACTTTTTTTCTTTATTCTACCCAATGAGAAACGCAAACACCCAACTTTACAAAGTGAGTAGTGTCCACCATCTGCAGTAAGTATTGGACCTTGCGAATGACAGTGGATACTTAACAGAAATCCCTTGAAGTTCCAATTAAAAAACTTGTGAAAATATAATTAATTGCATGAATGATTGGATCATCGAAAATAAAATTCAATGATTTTCCACATTTTCATTGTGCATAAAACCCATAAAAGATAGTATAGCTAGCAAAATAGACAGGTGAGCCCTCCACCGATAATAGTTAAATAGTAAAAATTAACTAAAAAAAAAATAATATCTCTCGTTCGAATTTTATTATTTGTATTTTTTAATCTATATATAAGTGTGCAATCAATTAGAAATCTTTGGCTTTTAAAAATGACTATCCACGCATGAATCGTGCTCAGGAGTGTCATGATATATATATATATAAAATTAATAAAGCTGGCTAGCAAAATAGAGATAATTAAGCACTAATGTCCCACAAGCTCCAGACCATAGGTAGCATGTTAGTGGCAGATCAGTTCTAGACTAGGAATCATCTTTTGAGTGGAGTTAATTATTAAATAGTGTAGTTAGGCACATTGAGCATCTCTTCATATTAATCAATGACTCTACAATAAGCTCTTTGCTAAAAATATGCTCATAAGAAAAAAGATAAATTAATTATTGGGTATTTTATCCACTTTGAATAAGAGTTGCTGGAAATGATCAGCTAGCTAAGCATACACAATAGGCATTACCAAGTACTGTTCCAATGGATTGATGAAGATGAATGTTTCGCAATGCCGCGTAGATCGGCCGAGAAGTCGAACCCAACAAGCGTGGAGGGGCCACCACTTCCCACCACCCCACCACCACCATCTGTTACTTTTCCCCCTCCATTGGCATCAGCACGCACCAAACTAAACTCTCTTTTGTTTAGCTCTAAACTCGTTCACCACCAAGGCAAACCAATGGGGGCCCCACTTATCACAATCAAGCCTTCCCATTTGCTGCCACGTGGAGCCCACGTCAACAGGATATAGCTAATCAGAATATTCAAGGGGATCCACCATAGGGCAAATGCAACATACACGTGTGAGAGTGTGAGATTCTCACAGCCTTGAGACTATCTATTATATTACATCATCACACTCGATCACTATTTTGGATAGAAGCCTTCACACCCCGAGTGCCTATATATAGTGAGTGGCCTTGCTAGCCATTTTTACTTAGGAAACACACACAAGCAACTAGAACTTGAAGTCTGGTGCTCCTGATCTCTTTTTCCTCCTCTCCTTCTCTTCTTCCCATTAATTACCAAACCTTAAGCTAGGACCCAACAAAAAATTAAAATGGAAGGGAATGGTTATTCTGGAAGCTTTTTTCAAAGGAGCAAGCCTTACATAGCCATGATATCATTGCAATTTGGCTATGCTGGCATGAACATCATCACCAAGGTTTCTCTTAATCGAGGGATGAGTCATTATGTTCTAGTGGTGTATAGGCATGCCTTTGCTACTGCTGTTATTGCTCCTTTTGCCATTATTCTTGAGAGGTACACAAATATGGTAGCATGATTCAAGAGAGTGCTACCTTTTATTAATCCTTATTGGAACGTAGTGAATGTTAATCTTTTCTGGTTTTCCTTTTGGGTTCAGGAAAGTAAGACCAAAGATTACATTTCCCATTTTCATGCAAATGTTTGTGCTCGGTCTTCTTGGGTTAGTATTTTCTCTTTGTCACGACATGGTTCTAAACTTTTGGAAGATATTGAAGCAAGGATGACAAGTAAAATATCTTAACTTCTTTCTTTTGTCTTTTCTTGGTCTAACAGGCCTGTGATTGATCAAAACTTTTACTATGCTGGGTTGAAATTCACTTCTCCTACCTTTTCATGTGCCATGAGTAACATGCTGCCTGCAATGACATTTGTCATGGCAGTTCTCTGCAGGTACTATAATCAACACTCTGATTCCTCTGTATCTCTTCTCTTCATTGCTTTATCATGAGTGACTAACTGATGTACTTGTCTGGTGGGCTTGTACTAAAAATATACAGGATGGAGATAGTGGACATAAAGAAAGTTAGATGCCAAGCAAAGGTGATTGGAACTATAGTAACCGTGGCTGGAGCCATGCTGATGACATTGTACAAAGGTAATGTCATCCATTTGATCTGGTCTGAGCATGTCCACAGTACCCATTCATCTTCTGTTCCTGAAACTACGAACAAGGATTGGATTAAGGGTTCCATTCTTCTCATCATTGCTACATTTTCTTGGGCTTCATTCTTCATTATTCAGGTAAATAATAGAATGATTAGTGTAACTTTAGTTGTGGATTTGAAAAAAAGGAGTTCGAGCACTTGACTTTTTGCTACTACGTACTTCATTTACAGACAGTGACACTTACGCGGTACTCAGCTCACCTTTCACTTACAGCACTCGTGTGCTTTCTGGGCACGCTACAGTCCATAGCTGTCACCTTTGTGATGGAACACAAGCCTTCTGCTTGGACCATTGGCTGGGACATGAATCTTCTTGCTGCTGCCTATGCTGTGAGTCTCTCTCTCTCTCTCTACAAACTCACAGGTTCAAATATGTACTGGCAGTAGTAAAGGAACTAATAAGTGTAATTTTCATGTACAGGGAATTGTGTCATCAAGCATTTCATACTATGTTCAAGGACTTGTCATGCAAAAAACAGGGCCTGTCTTCGTTACTGCTTTTAGCCCTTTGATGATGATCATAGTTGCAATCATGGGCTCTTTCATTTTGGCTGAGAATATTTATGTTGGAGGGTAATTTCTCACGTCCTCCGCAAACAAAAACAAAAAATAGTCTGCGTTTTTTACATTTGGATTTACCACACTGACTAATAATTTCTTTTTGGATTTACAGTGTTCTTGGTGCTACATTAATTGTAGCTGGACTCTACGCTGTTCTATGGGGCAAGCACAAGGAACAAAAAGAAAAAGAAGCTGAAATTATCCCAGAATCAATTAAAGAAAATGGAGAGAATGGTGACACAGCAGGAATGATCCAGGACATTGAAGCTAACAATTGCACCGAGAAGCAAAGGAATCGAGCTAACAATGTTACTGTGCCGTCCGTGGCTATTACTGTTCCAACTTCACAGGCTCCCATGATAGCCAGGGAAGCACCAAGAGCATAATTAGCTTAGGAGAGAAATGATAAAGACAGAAATAATAGAGGGTTGGCCATAGAAGCTTGGAAGGGAAGGGAAAATAAGCTTCTTTTTTATTTTTTGTAATTCCAACCTTACTATTTTTACCCCTTTTTTGCCTTTGTTTTTTACTTTTTTGTTTTGTAGGAGATAAAATCATGGGACTCGCAATCTTCCATATGTAACTGTGAGCTGATATTCTGTTGATGAAAAGCTAATGAGAGAATGCAGAATCTTCCTTTTTGGATTTTATAATTATCGTGTGTCCTGCCTAAACTCCAAATCGATTTAAAATTCCTGGAAATTTTGCTCCACATGTAGTAGAATTGACGATGACGTCCGAGGCAGATTCCACTCACTAGTGTGCATGTGGCTTGCTTTTTCTTGCAGTTTCCATCATGTATGAATAGGGTGGGAATCTGACGTGCCATTCAATGTTGAAGCATTCGTTCCTAACAATTCACTTTCACCATTGCAAGATATTCGTTTCTTTGAAACTTCAATCTGTGTGTTGAGGATAGTTGATTACAGATCAAGTAATTATCCTGCTGCTTATATGTACGTGGCATTGTTAATTTCTCTGCCTGCTTTGATTTGGTGAAATCATAAGTATATGGTATGATTAAAATTAAGAGTGAAAAAAATATGTTTCAACATAAGAGGGACTCCCAAGTTTACTAGCCTGACATGACAAAAATGGTTCAAGTAAAGGTGAAAGCACCACCATAAAAGCCAGACATGTCTGCAGATGATATCCTTGGCCATATGGAGCTAGTTTTGTTTCCTAGGGAACAATTTCCAGCTCTGCTGTACGATTGTCTATTGGCCTCATTTACAAATTTTAGCTGCAATCAATCTCCATTGCAGCTGTAGTTCAAGAAAATCTCCTTCAACTGGTATGATGTGAAAATAATCATCCAAGCAAAAAATATTGAAATAGATTAATGAAAAGGCAGATAAAAATTCCAGGGAAAAAAAAAACTATAATATTTAAGCGATTAGCACTGAACAAAAATGATAGTGATCATATCACCAAGAAAGAGAGGAAATCTTATATAGATTCCTTTTCATCCAAGCAACAGATAATACAACTATCGTTGAGCATCAGTTGCCAAATTAAAGTTTCCAGGATAATTAAGAAAAGTAATAGAATAAACTGTTTCCTCGCACTTTCTGTATATATCTAATGATAAATAACCCAGATGGAAATGGTAGAAATGAATATTTTGTGTTGATTAGCTCTTCAAAGATTAATTAAATGTCTTAAGATTTAAAAAAGGGCAAAGAACATAATTGTCCCTCATCTATCAAGTGATTCTCAAGTGGGCCTCCAAACAAAACAACTTCCCAATTGAACGCTCCTATCAAACATCACCCAATTAACCTCCATCAACATTTATGGGGGGAAGAGGCTTAAGCTTAAGACAAATAAATCCTCATTATGGTGACTTTAAAAGCAAAATTGTTAAGACAAGGGGTCAATTTAATAGAGTCATGTCCAATAAATGGGCCGGGGGACCCAATTTGGAATTATTTTCTGTTTGGGGACTCGAATTGGGTTATCATTCTTCCACGCCTTCAATATGATTGTCATTAATTCTTGTTAATTTAATCCGGGATATATATTTTTACTCGAAATTCATTTCTCTTCCAATGGATAACTCGGGAGAGAATATAATGTCGAAATTTTGCACAAAATGATCAGGCACAAGGTGATGCAGACAATGACTTGAAAGTTTGGAATCCATTGAACATAGCATCATAATATGTTTGCATTTTCGAACCAGACATGCCTATACTACGTGCAAATGTTCTGATTCCTAGTTTCTATTTAGTACCATTAAGTGCTAAAGTTGCTGTGCTCTCACTTGTTAGGATAATATCACCACCTCCTTCATATTCCACTTTGATCATCTCCTCCGTAACTTCAGATATATATATATATATATATATATATATATATATATATATATATATTCGAATAAAATTAAAGCATCCATCACCTCTTACAATCTCGAGTTGTTGCCGTCCTAAGATTGATGTAATGCATACCAGGTTGATTCCCATGTACTAGGCTAGCTCATATGTCCTCTAGGATTTGCTATAAACCTGTGGAATAATATTGAAAAGTTGCATTTTGCATTATTTAATTGAAATCTCACATTGAGATTTCCATGTTTTTTTTAACCAATGAGACAAAAACGGTACTTCATATTCAAGGGGAGTTTTAATTAGAAATTCTAAAGAAAATTAAGGTAAATTGAGATCCCAAGGTCAAGTCTTTCCTATTTTTTAAAATCTCCAAAAGGGTTAAAAAACCACTAATTGTTGGTTTCTCCATTAGAAATTAAGCTGAGTGGAAGATTAGGTATCAAAGGATGATCAAGGACAGAAAATCTTGAGCTCAATCTAGACTTTCTCCATTAGAAATTAAGCTGAGTGGAAGATTAGGTATCAATGGATGATAAAGGACAGAAAGTTTTTGAGGTTAATCTAGACACTCCTCAGCAATATGGTTCATAGCCTTTCACATGTAAATTCCGATAATATGCCAAAATCCACCAAGGAAAGAAAGAGATTAGTGGTAGTGTTGCAAGATTGAAATATTATAAGAACATCGGTCTCAATGCGTCCAAGTGGATGTATTATTGTGCTAGTTTTTTCTTTTCCTGTAAAAATTCTTAGTCATAATTTCACTTGCAAATAGCCTTGAAGGTGGACTCGTGACAAGAGAAAGTAAAATTCTTCTCCTTTTGGGCTATTTTTTATAAGAAATCCGTATTATATACGGTTTTATTCATGTATCTAAATTCAAGATTTTGTCTAGACATTGATTTCATTTTGTCATGATTTATCGTCCTTAAAGTAAAATCACATTACTTTCAGCAAACTGCGTTGAGATGATCTCTATTCCGTCGGCCTTGATATTTCTCACGTAGACAGCTAGCTTGGAATCAAAATAACTTTAAGGGTGTAATTTAATTAATTAAATTTTATATTTGTTTTTTTAGATATTACTGGTTAGAGTTTTATAAATTTCAAGTCACTGAAAACTTATATAATCATTAATTTTAGAATATATAAAATTAATTAAAATACATATAAATCAGCTAAATATCCATATTAATAAAAATATTTAAAATTATTTGGTTACGATTTGCTATACTGCATAACGAAATAATCATTGTCAAGCAAGGCTGCTTAATTCTACAGTAATCTATGATTATTTTTTAATTATTTATTTATTTTGATTGGTAAAGAAGCAATTATTTTCCAAATTGGATAATGACAACTGCTTTCATATCTACCACTTGAAGAATTGTTGTGTTGCATGGAAATCACTAGCACTGAAAATGATTATGCAACATCGATTCTCCACATAATTTTTGTTGCCTGCATCTGCCCTTTTGTTTTGTTTCTAAGCACTCTTCTAAGTCCCTTTGTCCTCTAGCAAGGGGACACTCAACAAGGCCCAAAATCAATCTTATATTAAATATCAATATCAATCCCCACTAAGTTTTATTTTATATTTTTCTTTAGTGCAATAATTCCCATATGATGGTTTCTGCCATCACCTAATTGTAACTGAGATCTTGATCCCGAGATTAATTTATTTTGCAGACTCGCCACTAAATATTCAAGATTGAGAGAGGAGTTCTTGAGCATCCAATATTAATATATTTATAATTGCAAGTGAAAGATCTACTTATGGATCCATGATAAAACATTTGTCATAAAATTGATTCAAGTTATTCATTTATTCAAAATTTTAAAAAAAAAAATTATTTTTGGAGAATGACATATAATATAAATAGAATCTATAAATTAAAATTTTTTAATCAGTTTTGTAACAAAATTTTAATTTAATTTAAAATTATTTCTAAACCAAATATATTTATAACTTTTTTCATGAGGTAAATTTTAAAAAATAACTTAAATTAATTTACAAAAATTATATCGAACAGAACCTTAATATGAAGACTAATTCTGATATTTAAATTAAAAAAGACGCATCTGATTTGGATTTAATTACAAGAATTGACTCAAAGATAACATCTTAAAAGAAAATTCATATTTAGGCCAATTCAATTATTTTCTATAGAAAGGAAAGGAAACTCAAAAGAACTTTCCCAATTCAATTCAAACCAAAGGGCTCGGCTTTTATGCTTGGCAAAAAATTTCTTTTTCCTAATTCCTTTGGAAAATGTAAGCAATTGTGGATTTTCTATCATTATTTTGATATTTATAATTATAATTGATCATGAAAAAAAAATATCTACGTCGATATATTTAGAAGGAAAACGGTCTAGGACAAAGTATAAATCATACAAAAATAAAAAATAAAAGCCGGACTTGGTTGAGCCAGTTGACAAAAAGGAAGCCTAAATGAGATCAGAAGCTCTTAGCAGGCTTTTAAGAGATTCAATTGGGCTCCGTCTAGAAAGGCTGGAGTCTTCAGCAACCCAAAGTATCTTGATATTTAGCCCATGCCAAGATCGAATTGTTCAATGGAGCTCGAGGACAAAAATCAGAATCCAATTTCCAAAGACTTGTCCTTGAACTCTTCTTTGGAAAAACAAGCCCAAAACTAAAATTCGGGATTGCCTCAAAGAAAAATCAGAATCCGAGTATTAACTATAATTATAAAATTGCGAAGTTACTGCTAGGATTAACTTGGAAAAAAAATATCAATTATATAAAAAAAATAAAATTAAAATATAAAATAAATTTTATTTATGATTGAAAGGAAAAAATAATTAAAAAAAGAACCAAAAAAACAATTAAAAGAATAAATATCAAAGTTGAAATGAAAAATAAAAAAATTATTGGAGGGTGAAATTAAAAAGAAAATTTTATTTAACAAAAGGCTCCCCAGAAAAATCAAAAGAATGAGAATCAAATTAAAAAAAAAATTTGACAAATGGGGATTGGAGGATGAAATTAAAAACAAATAAAATTTCTATAAATTTCCAAGAATAAAAATTAAAAAATAGAATAATAAGGAAAAAAGTTGATATACTAACAACAACGATATTTTAATTTTATAACATTAGTGTAGGAGATTTAAAGTTTTATCAATGTTTTATTATTTTTAGACTTTTTATGCAGTAATTTTGAATTATATATATTATGAAATACATAAATAAAGGACTTAATTAGGTGTTGGGTCTTGCAGATCCATTTGGATGTTGGGTCCTGACGTGTGCAGAACCTAAAATGATATTAAGTCCTGCCAGTGCAGGATCTAATTGAATGTTGGGTCCTGCATGGTAGGACATAAGGGATTGTGGGTCCTATATGTGCAGGACCCAAAATCCAATTGAATCCTTCTTAGTAGCGTAAGATTTATTAGTATTTTTTTTTTTTTGTATATTGCATATGTTATGTTATTATTAACAAATCTAAAGTTTAATTTCTTGAAATATAAGGTTATGTGGATTAATAAAATAAATTCCGTAGATATAGATTATATTAGTTGGTTATGGGTAATTAAATTCAAGTTTGTAATTTTAAAGGGTGCTCAGAATTTAGTTGAATATTCACAATTCTTCTTCTCCTTCCTATTTAGAGCTTGGCATTATTTTTATTTTTACTTTCAATGTTAGGAAAAGTAGATTAATCTCCATACAAATAAAAAAGATAAATTGTGTAAAACTTCCTTCAAGGCTTTAACTATCGAGAGTCAGGTGCATTTATAAAAATATATTTATTAAATAAAAAAATGAGTTTGAGTAATAATAATAAAAAAAACTAAATTACCCAAATAATTATTCTATATTAAATGTAAGTTGTTGAACAAAACTCTAAAGTAAAAATCCAATATTAGTGATAGTTACATATTTAATGCTACTGTTTCTTGATTTTTTTAAAAAAATATAAAATTATTTTTTAAAATATTTTTTTTATTGTTTTGATAGATTAATATTAAAAATTAAAAAATTAAGCTCTGGTATTACTAGAACCCAATAATTTTAAATCTTATCTATTACCATGACCCAGCATTTAATTAGATCCTTTGCTACTAGGATTTTATAATTTTGAATCCTTCTATAACCGGAACAAAATATCATCTTTTTTATTTTGTTGAGGAGCTCTTTTAAATTTTTTTGATTATTTAACCTGCCACAGCATAGTTCACAAAGATTGTAAATTCTGTTATGTTCCGTTTGAAATGGTCGAAACATTCCATACCAATTCAAAAAACGGAACAAAATAAAACAAATTTCATCTCATTTTAAATCTCGGTCCGTTCCGGATTTTTAGGCTAAATTCCGCTCGAAACGTTCCGGTTTCATTCCACATGTTCCGTTTCGCTCTTAAAAAGCCATTAAATCAAATTAAACCTTGTTTAATTTCATTAATTAAACCACCCGATTATAAAAAAAAACTCTTTTTCATTACTATTTTCAATAGCAATGATATTAATAATAATATTGAAAATTATTATTACTATTTTCATTAACAATAATATTAATTTTTTAAAATTAGATTTATCACTAATATATATGGTTTATATTCATATTGTTTTTTTCATGTTTATACTTTGTAGGAATTTGAGCAAAACAAGAGATGTTTTAGATTTCATTAGCCATTTGATAACATTGACCTAACTTTATATTTAAAATATTTTTGTTAAAATATTTTACTTTCATAATATTTTGATATTTTGTTTAAGTTGAATTACTTTAAGTTAAAGATCTATTTAATCTTGACTATTTAGAAATATTTTAAATTTTAAAATTATATTTGTTTGGCATTGTGTTTGTATTGCATAATTTATAATTAATTTATCTTGAATTTGAATTTTATATATATATATATATATATATATATATATATATATATATATATACACACACACACACACACGGTACAACCTTGAAATGACTAGTCAAAATATTTCAAAACTAAAATATTCTATTCCAATTAAAAAACCAAAATACCTACTAAAATAAAATTGACAATCTTAGTTCACTTGGCTATTCTCTAATTAAAGCGTGTTTGGTAGTGTGGTAGCGGTTGCTTTTCAAATAGCTTTTCGTGCCGAAAAGCATGCAAATGATGTTTTTTCATTTTTTAAAAATCATTTTTGACATCAGCACATCAAAACGATCCAGAAAGTACAACCGTCACTCAATTTTAACAAAAAAAAAAAAAAATTTTGAATTTTTACAAAACGCCGGTTTGGCAGCAATGCCAAACGGTCTCTTAATCTGTGTGTGCAGTGTTTTTCCTAGCATTGTTAGCTCTTGTTAATATAAAAAAGATGTACAATCATGTAATCTAATAAATATTGAATCAAACCACCTTAAATTGAATACAATTAAAAAAAGTAAATCCGTGCATACAAAAAGTCCATATTTTCCAGCAAATTGTCAGACAAGGACTGACTCAAAGATAACATCACAATAAAAGCAGGCCGTGTTGGGATGGAACCAGACTTTTCTATAGAAAGGAAAGCAAACTCAAAAGAACTTTTCCAATTCAATTCAAACCAAAGGGCTTGGCTTTTATGCTTGGCAAAAATCTTCTTTTTCCTAATTCCTTTGGAAAATGTAAGCAATTGTGAATTTTCTATCATTATTTTGATATTTATAATTATAATTGATTATGAAAAAAAATCAATATATAGACAAAGTAAAAAATCACACAAAAAATTTAAAAAATAAAAGAAAGGTAGGTCTGTTTGATAGTATGGTTGTATTTTTCGTGCTAAAATACATTAAAATGATATTTTTTTTATTTTTTAAAAATTATTTTCAAAATCAGTGTATTAAAATTTTTTTAAAAAAAATATATAAAAATAATTTTTAATAAAAAATATTAATTATTTTAAAAATATAAATATAACTATATTTCCAAAAACTCTCTATATTTATCAATAAGATCACGCAGGCTGGAAACTTCAGCAACAAGTATCTTGATATTTAGCCCCTGGCAAGATCGAAATGGTATCGATTGTCCTGGTTTATCAATAGAGCTCGAGGGAAAAAAAAATCAAAATCAAAATCCAAATTCCAAAGACTTGTCCTTGAAATCTTCTTTGGAAAAAGAAACCCAAAACTAAAATTCGGGATTGCCGAAAAGAAAAATCAGAATCCGAGTATTAACTATCATTAGAATGGTGAAGGAAGTTAAAGAAAGAAGATTACAGATGTTTAGAAGTTACTGCTAGGATTAACTTAGAAAAAAATATTAAAAAAATAAAAAAATAAATAACAATTTAAAAAATTAAAATTAAAATTAAAATATAAAATAAATTTTATTTATGATTGAAAGGAAAAAATAATTTTTTAAAAAAACCAAAAAAACAATCAAAAGAATAAAAATTAAAATTGAAATAAAAATAAAAAAAATTTTGGAGTGTAAAATTGAAAAAAAAAATTATTTAACAAAAGTTCCTAAAAAAATCAAAAAAATAAAAACTAAATTAAAAAAAAAATATTTGACAAATCGGGATTGGAGGATGTGATTAAAAACAAATAAATTTTTTATAAATATCCAAGAATAAAAATTAAAAATTAAAATAATAAAAAATAAAGTTCAAATAACAAAAAAATCAAACTATATTTTTATTTTTTAAAAAAATAATAAATAAAAAAAATCTATTAGCAATAAACTAGACCGCTACCGCTACATACATTGCACATACCATCTGTAAAAAGATGCGGAGGCTCTTCCAATTACAAGGTGGAAACACATTTTATAAGGTTTCAATTATATGGTGAAGTAATGAAAATATATTTTTTAACACTGGTCATTTTACCGTGCATTTAAAATACAAAAAGTTTTATTTGTATTTAATCAATTTAGTAATAACTAATAAATCATATAAAAAGATTTAAATGACTCTGATAGAGCAATGATTTTTTTATAATGAGAAGAGAAAAATCATCATTTTATCGCTCCAATGAGCAATTTTCATGAGTTTATGTTCATGGTGTTTTTACAAGTATTATTAGCTGTCGTTAATATAAAAATAATGTATAAAGTCTAATAAATATTAAATATTGAATCCAACCACCTTAAATTGAATACAATTAAAAAACAAAAAAAAGTAAAGAGTGTTTATCAACGGTATCTAATGAATAGGTGTGAGTTAAGTTTTTTTTTTTTTTTTAAAAAAAAAACAAGGAATGATCTTGAAGAAGAGGGGTCACTGTATACAGTATTAAGATATGAATCTAATGGTTTTCTCTTCATTATTTTAATTGTTCAAGCTTCAGATGAATTCCAAGTCATTTGAATGGAAGGCCATGGATTCAAGTCAAGGGAAATTATGTATGGTGAGGAGAAGTTGGTGGATGAGAATGAACTAGGTCAATTGGCTGTATAAACTTCATCATCTTTGCCCAAACAATGTTCAATATCTACACCTTGATGTAAAGTATTGTCGTTGATCGCACCCTAGCTTGAGAGCCCCACACGGAGAGTGCCTGAACTTATTTCAAAGTCCATGGTCTCCACCTTTGTTCTTGACCATAAATTGATTTTTCATTTGATTTGATGATCGAGCTAGCTAGTGCGCTTATTAATTTTATATATTTTTTCTTTATTTTAAATTTAAATTCTGAAATCAGCATTCTCAGAAGTCATTCCACACCCTAGATTGATAAGGAGATTTGTCATTAAGATTTCTTTCAGAAAAAGATTTCAAGAAAATAATAATTAAATACTTGTATTATTCGAACTGATTATTCGAAATGACTAATGACAAACTCTCTTGTCTATATATATATATATAAAAGTCGGAGATGAAAAATATAGTTTTAAATAAAGTATATTAGATATCTCTTTTATCTAAGATATAACCTATATATAAAATAATACTTTATGATTAATTGAAATGAGTAAAAATAAATAAAAATACCAAAACAATTCAAATCTTTCATTTAAAATACACAACCCTTTCTATCAATACAACTTTATTCTCTTCACCCACCAAGTCTTGAGAGGCTCTTGCTCCCTTGTCATTTTTTTTAATTAAATTGAAAAATATGGTATCTTAAATTTTAATTAGATCTTGCCACGTGTTTTGACTATCTTGAAAAGTCACCATAAGAATATTAAGCAAATTTAATTATTTTAATTAATATTCTACCTAAAACTTTCTTTTATAATACAACTTATTGAGTGTTTTAATAAAATTAACCTTTTGACTTGGTCTTTTTCTCTGTTACGCGGTTGTTCATTCCGAGTTTTATTTTATCTTCCTTTTTTAACAAGAAATGTTAAGGAAAAAAACCGAGTAAGGCAAGTGAAACAAAAAACCATAAATTAAATAAATAAGTGATGTTATTGCGGTGGTCAAGCCATCATGTCATACACTTTTGAAATTACTATTATTATTTTATGCACCGACCAGGATAATATTTAGCATTCTTTTCTCATTTATTAGTATTTACACCCTCAATAAATAGGGTTGGAGGTGATGTTATTTGATCCAGGAGAAGATGAATATACTTCAGAATTGAAAAAAACAACTCTTTTAATTCTTTAGAAAATACCACTTCAAAAAATATTAATGTTCTCATACATAAGATACTTTTGGTTTTCCAAGTTCAAATTCCTATAACACCGTATTTTCTTTATATTATATTGGTTTAAATCCATATTTTTATCAATTTATATTAAAATCATGTATGTGTAATCACACTTAAATCTTATTTATTTTTATAAAAGATAGTTTTTTTAAAAATTACTTTTCAAACTTTCTAGTGTTTATTTATTATTATAAAAGCTAGTCAATAGAACACACTTTTCCATTAAAGGAAAAATTTGCTTGATTTCTAAGAAAGTATTTTTTTATTTTAAAAGGAAAATATTTTTCATAAATTGCAAAAAAATTAAAAATATCCTATTTTTAGTTGATTATATTAAAATTGATCATTAATCTTTTGATTGCTATATATTTTGTTTTGAGTCTTTTATTTCTCAATTTCTTCCTTTAAAATTTTATTTTTAAATCAATTTTGGTATTCATTATTTTAATTATTATTTGTTTTTCTCTTATTATTTTTTTTATTGAAATTTTATATCTATCATGTTTGTTTTTTATTTTTTTTATTATTTATTTTACTTCAAAATATTGTGATATATAATCAGATTTTGATAGGTTTTATAAAAAAAATCTCATTAAAACCAAGTAATAATAGTAAATCACAATCTAAAAGTAGCTTTAAAGAATTTTAAAATGGAAGAAAACTGTGTAAAAAGCTCTCTTGACTGGTCTTTAGTGAACTCGGTTAAGGAGTCAACGACGACTTCCCCGACGAGTCATATGTCATGAAAGCATCATCCCAACAACCATCCGATCGAACTCTTGCCGATCATATGGCCGGTTCTCATTGGCCTACGTGTGTTTGAGAGCCATGCCTTGAGCAAAAAGTAAATGACTTTGAAATTTGTTTTCCTTGATTTACAAGCAGAACCAAGATGAGTGTTTTTCTCGAGTGGGAAGAGGATTAATTACAGTACATTCGGAAAGATTCCCATGGTACGATATCATGATTAATGCCCTTTGTCACAAAAAACATCAAGAAATTGAAATTATAATGTGATTCTGAAATTATAACCTTCTCTTCTTCTTTTTCTCTCAAAACATCCTTTCATGTGTTCTGAAAAATAATTAATTTTATACATCAAATATTGTTTAACAATTTTAAATACTCCATACATATAGAGTAGTGCATATATGGAATTCAAGAAAATTGATGCAAAGGAGGAAATTGATGCAAGGGAACCACAATAAAAATAACAAGAAGCATAAAAATATACATTTTTTACATATTTTTATAAAAATATAAAAAATAGACTCAAATAACATCTTTGAGATTAGGTCATCTAGAGCTCGATTAATTATAGCAAGATGTATCTCTTATAGATGTATACTAATATAATTATTTGAAACAAAAAATTTAATTTAATTTAACAATCATATCAAATATTATTGTTTTGCATATATGTAACTATAATGGTTTGATAAGATCAAATATTTTCTTGAGTTTACTTTTATATTAGAATTTTAGTTCTTAAGAACTTTTAACTTTTGCTAGCTTGACTATATGACAATTGAGAAAATAATTGAAAGTGTTTATTTTTTTTCAGATGATAAAAGAATATTATTGCATGAAATTTATGTATTAATTGAGACTAAATCGCCGTATGGTGCCGAGTGCTTGGAATTCAGAAATTAATGCATCTCTAGATACGTGAGCATATAGAGGATTATTCCTGTAGTCAAAGATTCTCAATGTAGCTCCAAATTACAAAAAGAAAATAAAAATAAAAATTGCATTAACTTGTTGTGAAGTGGGCCAAAGGCGTGGCTAAAAAGTTTAGTTAATTTTACGCGTCGGCCTCTCCGTATAAAGCTAACCAACGAGAGGCAACATGTTTAATTAAGCCATAGATGTGTGGAAGTATATTGTAAACACTCATTGGCATTCATCTATTTCACGACAAACTTTCTCTTCTAGCCATATTTCTTCCGAGATCAAGCCCCTCTCTGTAATTTCTACATGGATGAAAGTTGCCCTAACCCTCGAAAGTTTTCATACCAAACACTGGCTTGCGCCACTAATAATTTCTCAGAGAAAGACAAACTCGGGGAAGGAGCAACTGGTTCAGTTTTTAAGGGATTCTTGAGGGAGTTGAACTGCTCTGTGGCGGTGAAGAGGATAGCATTTGGTTCTAAATATGGTATGGAGTCATACCTGCCGGAAGTGAAGGTCTTAACTAAACTGAAGCATGAGAATCTGGTCAACCTCGTTGGCTGGAGCTGCAACAAGAAAGAACTTCTCATTGTTTACGAATTTGTTGCAAACAAGACCTTGGAATATCATCTTTTCAAGGAAACAGTCCTCCTGACATGGGGTCGAAGAAAGACCATCGCCCGGGGCTTGGCTTCAGCATTGCTTTACTTGCACGAAGAACTCGAGCAATCTGTTCTACATTGTGATATCAAATCAGACAATATCTTGCTGGACTCGAATTTCAGTCCCAAACTCTGTGATTTTGGCCTGGCAAGACCTGCGGAACATGAGAAAGAATCAGGTTATCCTACTGTTTTGACCGGGGCGCCGGGGTACCTGGCACCTGAGTGTAAAACAAGTGGGAAGGCTACTAAAGAATCGGATATTTACAGCTTTGGCGTGGTGGTTTTGCAAATGGCTTGTGGAAAGCCAGCTGTGGAACAGTTTCAAGAAAACGGTATGAAATTTGAGCTCAAGCTGGTGGATTGGGTCTGTGAGAAAATTGAAAGAGGAGAGAATGTTTCTGCTGTTGCTGATCCACGTTTAGGCCTCAGTTATGACGAGAAGGAGATGGAACAATTGATTTTTGTTGGGCTTTCTTGTGCTAATCCAAACCCATATGATCGCCCTTCAATTTGGGAGGTCATCAAAATGTTAAAATGTTGAAGACCAATTTGCCCCTATCACCACCAGTGATGCCGCTCCTGCTGCTAGATTTTCCTACCCTTCGAGCCATAGCAATAAATATTTGATGATTTTAGTGATTTTTCTCTGTTTTTTAATAGAATATGGTGATGAAAAATCTTATGCTTAAATAAACCTTTGGATCAATGTAATGTTTTCAGATATATATATATATATATATATATATATATATATATATATATATATATATATATATATATATATATATACAAGGGTGGAGCCAGGAATTTTTCTTATCTTGGACTATGATATAAATACACAAATTATTTTTTAAGATCAATCATTCACTTGGATATATAAATTTGTCAAGTTAACAATAAAGTTTTAATTCAAATACATAACATAAAATATATAAAAAAATAAAATTTAAAGTACATAAAATTCAAAATAAAAATAAAAATAAATTACACTATCAAAGCTGCACCCTTCGATGTTTTGTAGAATAGAATTCATCTATGATCGAATCCGAATCAATATCTTCAACAAGCTCTCGTTCAATGTAAATCATCATAAAATCTGCTAAGAACTCCTCTTCTATTTTATTGCGAAGCACAGTTTTAACATGTTTCATAGCTGAAAATGCCCGCTCTGTAGTGGCAGTAGAAACAGGCAAAGTCAAAACAAGACGAATCAACCTGTCAATCAAATGATAGTGCTGCGACTTATTTGTTTCAGCTAATCCTCGACATAATTCAGAAATGGTAGACATATTCTGAAAGCTCTCATGATGAATCACATCAATCTGATAATGCTCTAGCTGAGATCTCAAATAATACATCTCTTGTTCATTGAAATCTTCAGGATAAAATTTCTCAGCAAGCTTGTAAATAGCATTAACTTTAAATGATTTAAAGTTGTCTTTAGGTTCTAAAGCAGAGCTAAGTACAAGGAGTTCCACTGTCCCATCACTGAATCTAGAATTTAATTCTTCCAACTGAAAATCTATTGTTGAGTTAAATATATCATAATGATAATGCTGGTACACTGTCACTGAACCTTGTTGTTGACATGAACGACCTGTAGCCTTTTTATACGAAGCATTCATATGTGGTATGTCAATCTCATATTTTGTGCAAATAAATTGCACATTTGCAAGGAGAAGATCAAATCCGGCATCTCTCAAAGTTTGAAGCAATACTTTAGTAGTTGATACAAGATCCATTGCATTTAAGATGTCAAGAGATTTTTGCTGCAAAGCTCGACAAAGTAAATCAGTAATCCCCATTATTTTATGCATCAAATATAAGATGAATATAAATTCAAAAGATTTCATCACAATCAAACAACCACCAGCTTCTCCACGTATAGAATTAGAAGATCCTTCTTGAACCATACTTTCAAGCACAGTAATAGTTGCACCATACATGTCTATTAAGCTGCAAATAGAATCAAAATGAGAGCTCCAGCGAGTAGTTCCACTTCGATGTAAATTACCAATTTGATTAGCCCCTCTACCAGTCTCACGTTCTCCAGTAGCTACCATATGTGCAATTTCTATAGCCTGAGCATATTGTAACTCGGTATGACGTTTGGGAGAAGCACAAATAAGGTTGATAATGGTTGTCAATTTTGAGAAAAATAACCAAATAGAAATCTCATTTCCAGCTGCTGCAACTAATGCCAGTTGTAGTCGGTGAGCAAAGCAATGTACATAATATGCATAAGGACAATCTCTGAGAAATAAAGCTTGTAGTCCATTCCATGCGCCACGCATATTGCTAGCACCATCATACCCTTGACCTCGCATATTGAAAATATGCAAGTTATATCGAGCGAGCACATCACAAATTTCTTTTTTAAGTGTTGAAGAAGTAGTATCTGAAGCATGCACAATACTAAAAAAACACTCTCGTACAAATCCCTGAACGTCAACAAATCTCAAAACAATAGCCATTTGTTCTTTATTTGATGCATCTTTGGCTTCGTCAACCAAAATACAAAATTTTGCATCTCTAACTTCTTCACAAATCTTTTTCCTCACTTTGTTCGCAAGAATATGCAAAATGTCTTTTTGAATAGTCGGCGAGGTATACTTTGCATTTTTCGGAGCTTTTTCTAAGACAACATCATCAATATCAACATTCAGTCTCCCCATAAGTCTTATCATCTCTAAAAAATTACCTCGATTATTAGAAGCTGAAGATTCATCATGAGCTCTAAATGCACATGCTTGTAAGCTAAGCCATCGAACACTTTCAATTGTTGTCATAAGTCTCAACCGATTTTTCTGAACTTCTTCAACAGTTTGTGCATTTAACACTTTATCAATATGTCTACTTACTTTCATTAAATCTTCAGCAGATTTCACAGCATTATGATGTGGTGAAGTCGGACTTCCCACATGCATCAAAAGTGCACATCTGACCCCATCATTAACCCTCTTCCAACTTCTAAAGCCTTCGGTGGTGAATGTGAGATGACGAGGCACTTTGTTTTCAAAGATAAAGCATGGAAAACAAAATACTGCATCCTTTGATGGAGAGTACTCTAGCCAAGGAAATTGATCAAACTAAGTGTATTGAAATCGACGATACTGTCTCCCTGATTCAGTCCTTGGATACTCTGCTAACTTAGGTTGATATGGACCCATTTTGATATAAGCTTTTCTAATTTCATCTTGTTGATTAATATGATGTTTCCACACTGGAATTCGTAACCCAGGATCTCGTTCAAGAGTATTAACATCAATTTCAACTCTTTGAGATTTGAAAGGGGGCTATTCACTACGATTTGACACATCAACATTGGAAGGAGAATGCCCTTTACTGGTTGATGTTTGTTCGTTTGGTTTAAAGAATGAAAACATAGTTTTTCCTCTCTTGTTTCCTTGATTTTCCATTATAATTTATAACCTATTCAAGTAAAAGGGATTAGGGAAATCAGGTGCAAGATTAAAAGATACTAATGCCACAATAAAATATTCATAAAATGCAGAATATACAAGGATAAAATAGTGATGCAAACTACTGGGAGATTTGGAGAACTTAACTTTGAAATAACCAGTAAATTATTAGTACTAGCCTACTAGTGTGTTAACATGCATCAATTTCTAGGGTACAATCTATTGTTTACTCCATTAACAATCTACTGTAATGAATGTGAAACATTGAATTCAAAATGAAAAGTCATGGTTTGTAAATTCTTACCTGATGATTTTACACTCTTGCGGCTCTTTGTATAGATTTTTCTTCAAAAACCAAGCTAAAATTGTATATTGTTGAGATGAAAAATAGCTAAAACCCCAAGTTATTTAGAAGACATGTAAACTAATTAATTATTTATATTTAAATAAATTTACTGTAAAATATAATAATTAATTAGTATTGCAACTTGCAAGGAAAGGTGGGTAACTAATTAACTAATATTGATAGGAAAAGCAAAGTGGCGGCTGAAGGCTAGTAATTAATTTATATTGGAAGGAAAAGTGGGACATTAGGTTTGCAATATAGGAAAAGTGAAGTATACCACGGCTGTTGAAAACTTAAAAGGAAAAGTGAAGTATACCACGGCTGTTGAAAAGTTAAAAGGAAAAGTGAACCATTTTTTTTTTTTTAAACCTGGGCTACAACCCTTCTTAGCCTTCTACAAGGCTCCGCGATGTCATCAAATCAATAAAAAATAAAAGGTAGTTTTAATTATTAAAGAGATCTGTTCTCTATTTTCCCTTATTTAGTTTAAATATTGTATTGATATATAAGAAAAATATTTTCTTAAATGCATCAAATCAATAAGAAAAAAACATTTTTAAAATTATTCATAAGAAAGTTTTAATATCAATAAAAAATGCTAGATAAGCCGAAAATATTTTTCTTATTAAAAAAAAATCATATGAAAATGGGATAAAGAGATTTGTAATACGACAATAATTATAGTTATTAAGCATGTTATGAAATAGACTTGATATAAGTATTGACTTGATACAAGAATTGGTTTATAAATTAGATATATTAACTTGGATTAATTTAAATTAATTATTTTTTTAAAAAAATTAAAATAATATTATTTTGATTTAAAAAAAAACAATAATAGATTTTGATTGCATCATTGATTAATCTAAGTTTTTTACTTAATCACACTATACCAACTTTCAAATTATTTTTTAAAATTCAATCTAAGTAAAGTTTCAAATTTTAATTAATCTGTGAAGTTCATCGAGTGTATGGGCAAATTTCGTAGATCTTTAAAGTGCATTATACAAAAAAAAGAAAAAGAAAAAAGGCTATTCCGTGGAATCTCTCTAGCGAGAGACTCCAAGGCCATGATCCCATTCCATGTCTCTTTCAGGAACAACAAATAAATATCAACGAATCTACCAGGAAAAAGAGTAAAATTTTCATAAGGCTTAATTTTATTGAGGAAAAAAAGAGGAAATTAGCAATATTATAAATAAAATTAAAAGACATAGTGTTTTAATGTGAATTGTGCATAATATAATCCATAGTAAAATGACTGGTATCTCCTTTTAAAAAAAAAATAGATGAACAACACTCATTAATAATTTTGTATTTTCATATCATATCTTTATTGGATAATATAATTCTTCATGTATCCTTGGAAAAAAGAAAAACACAGCAAATGCCCAAGGGGTTTTTTTGAAACCTTACATTTTTTGTACATTCTATTAATTTACCTACCTCAGGGTCAACTTTCTTTTTTCTAAGATAAAGGGTATTATGATTTTTTTATAAATAAAAAAAATATAATTGGCATGTTCTTTACAAATGGCTTCCTAATAGCTATATGTCACCTTCAAGGATGACATCTAAACTGGTGCGTCACCTTTTATATTATGGGCCAGCAATTGTCAACTATGAGGACACATCGAAGCTGTGGCGATAATGTTTTTCATTCCCTTTTTTTCTCCTCCTTCCACTTTAAAAGATGTGTTGGTGTTGCAAAATTATGAAGTGATTCTTAATATTTTAATTGTATCGAATTTGATTTAGTTGTTTTTCAATTTTATTATTTGATATTTGATTTTTTATGGTTTTTTTTAATCAAATTTGACCCTTATTCTTTTAATTTCTATTTATTTTACTTTTAATCTTTTTTTTTATTGGATTTTATTTTTTGATTTCATCCATAATTATTTGATTATATATATATATATATATATATATATATATATAATTTGATCCTCATTCTTGTGATTGCAACTCCTTTTATTTTGAGTTCTTTTCTTGATTGATTTTTGTTTTAGCAATTTCATCCTTCATTGTTTAATTTTATTAAATTTTCATATCATATTTAGTGTTTATTTTTTTATCATATTTTTAAAACTCGATCTAAGAGTCGATCCTTATCATGTCTTGAGTCACGGATTAAGTTGAATGATTAGGGTTACCGGGGTAAATTTGATTTTTTTTGTTGTACAGAAAGTAAAAATAACATTATTTTAATAAAAAAAATAATTGTAAAAAAAATCAACAAGTTTTGATATGATTTCCCCCTAGCTAATGGCTTAAATTTTTATTCAGCTAAAAAGTAAAAATGGTATTATTTTGATAAAAACATAGTGGAGAAAAAAAAATCAATTATGATCCTCTTTCTTTTGATTTGTTTTTCTTTGTTTTAGATTTTTTTTTAGATTGTTTTTAATTTCATCCATTTTAATTTAATTTTTTTTTGTTTATATATCAAATATGTTATTCATTCTCTTTATTTTTGTTTTTTTTATTCTTTTTTTTGGTTTTTTTCCTTTTAATTTTTTCCCTCAACATTTTATTTCATTTCATTTTCTTTCTAGATTGAGTCCTTATTTTTTTAATCCTTTTCTTAATTTGTTTTTTTCTTTTAATTTTGCCCCATGACATTTTATTTCATTTGTTTTTTAATCAAATCTTAGTTCTCATTTTTTTAATTTCTATTTTTTTTATCCTTTTTTATGTTTATTTTGATTAAGTCCTCATTATTTTATTTCATTAGTTTTTATACCAGGGTTTGATCCTCATTGTTTTGATTACTATTTATTTTCTTTTTAATTTTTTAATAATTAAGAAATTTGTTCAAGATTTATTTTGGTATTTTGTATGATCATCTTGATCTCATAACTAGAGTTGCTAATATAAAAAATTAGTTTAATTTAACTTTAACTTTTTTTTATTTCATCCTTTCAAATTAACTTATTAACCCTTTAATTTTTTTTTTTTAAGGTTATTCTTAATTATTGGTTAGTCAAGTTAACCTGGATTCATCTAAATTATCATTAGTTGAATATATATTTTTATGTTAGAAAAGAATTCACATGCTCAAGAAAAAAAAAAATTCTAGTTAAAACTAATAAAAGTCAATATAATAGACTCAATATGGGCCAAATATCAAAATTTTCAACAGGCCTTAAATTTTAGATTCAGTTCAGATTGATTTAACACAGGCTAAAAACTTGAACAAACCATTTGAATGGGTCTATTAGCCCAGACCAAGTGGATTTGGTGTCAAATGCCAACTCCGTGGCTCAATCAAACACTTCCTTGTCCTAACAGTAAAATATCAACTGTAGGCAATAAAAGGAGGGAAACCAACAACGACTTATCTTCAACTCTTACACACAAGAACATACTCTCTCTATCTATCCATAACTCTATGTTGAAATGGAACACTTGTCGTTGAATCCATCTTTGCAAAATGAAATCGAAAACGAAAATTTGGGACTGCCTGAAAAAGATATCGGAAGCCAAGGCCTAAGGAAAAAGATTGTCAAGAAGGGAATTTCATGGCAGACTACTCCATTTCCTGGAGATGAAGTGGAAGGTACTAGAAAGAGAGAAATTATTGTCTATTTTTTTTTTGGTTTACAAGTAAAGGGTCAGTTTGTTTCAATGTTTTTCACTTGATGAAGTAGCTTGAGATCACTTAAAGAACTATGGTTTTAGAGTTTCAACAAGAAGGCTTACATGAGATTTTCTGGTGTTGAAAACTTCTTGTTTCAGTTCATTTCAGTGGACATATTGAAGGTGGGGCGGGGCATATCTTGATTCAAGTCGTGATAAAGGGGTTCCTTTCAAGTTCAAATTAGGCCAAGGCAAGAAATGAACTCTCCATATTAATGGTGATATATCTGTATTGTTGGCTATATGTATAAGAAGTCTTTGTTTGATATTTGGGTTTTAGGTGAGGTTATAAGAGGATAGGATGAGAGGGAGTTGCCACTATGAAGAACGGTGAGAAAGCAAGTTTTACGATACCGCCAAACTTGGCCTATGGGGAGGCTAGTTCTCAACTACTGATTCCTCCCAATGCAACTCTTGTTTTTGATGTTGAGATCCTGTAATGGAGTAGCAACAGGGATTCAACAGGTGATGGAGGAATATTGAAGAAGATGATAAAGGAGGGTGAAGGAAGGGCTCCACCAAGAGATGTAGATTAAGTTTTAGGTAAACTTCTGCTCTCTTGTAATCATTGTCTATGCCTCTTTTTTTGAGATGTAATGAGTGGATTATCTACAAGATAGTAATTCCTTTCCATCACTGTAGTTTAAAGCATGAGGCAAAGCTTGAGAATGGAATCCTTGTCTCCAAATCCGAGGAAGGTGTGGAGTTTCATATAGGAGATGGTAAGTGCATTGTGTTCATAACATTTTCTCAAGTAACGTCGTAGAAATTTGAGGGTTTCATCTCTGGTGAGAATAATTCTTCTATATTGATCTGGGTTTAGGTTATCTATGTCCTGCATCGAGCAAAGCAGTGAAAACAATGAGTAAGGGTGAGAAGGCAGAGCTAGCATACTTTTCAAATAAGTATACCTGTGGTCTTTACCATTATAGAACAAGTGAACAACGGACGGTTCAGACAGAGCCACTATGACTATGAAGAACATGCAGCAGTGACCGTGGATACCGAATACCTCCGTGGCGGTGACGGTGCTTCCCGCAAATTCCTTGCTTCATTATGAAGTTGAGCTGATCGATTTTATCAAAGGTTTTTTTTCAAATTGCTCTGCTGATTGTATCTGTGAATTATCAGTCAGCCCAGATAAATGTATTGAAATTTCGATTTCCTGACACACACAGTGCATTCAATTTTCACAGCTCTGAGTTTTGAACAGAAATAACCTTTCTGGAAAATTAGAAGCATGTGAAAGGAAGAAGCTCGACGGAAATGTGCTGTTCAAGGCAGGAAAATTCTGGCAAGCCTCTAAGAAATATGAGAAGGCAAGTTTGAATGCAATGAAATTGAAGAAAATCAACCATCATTCATGAATTTAGTATCATTTTTCAGTATTTGAGCTGCAGAATTTGCTAGCTGCAAATTTCAGGCTGCAAAATCTATACAGTTCAACCACTCTTGCACCGACGAAGCTCGAGGAGGTTATCATGTTATCTGAATGATGCAGCTTGTAAGCTTGAATTAGGAGAGTACCTTGAAGCTTCAATAAGCTAAACACTTCCTTTCAGCTATATTTTTTTCCCTCCATAATATCATCCACATTATGTTATAATAATGACAGGTGAATGCCAAAGGTCTATTCAGAAGATCACAAGCATGCTTGAAAACATCTGAATTAGAGAAAGCTGAAGCAGAAGCAGATATAAAGAAAGCTCCAGCCATTGATCCTAATAATCGGTATGTGTAAAATTAAGTCGTTACATGTTTTTTTCTTGAGACAAATTTAAGGTGGACAAGACATGACTCAAACTTAAACATCACACTTTGTCTCTGAGGATAAACCCATGGTTATTAAACTAGGTTCGACTTGACAGATGGTTAAAATTGTGCTTGTTCCGCTAGTTTTTATTTTAGCGGTGAAACCACAAAAAACAAAAAAAAAAACTGTGTTTTATGCTCTAAAATTTACTTAAAAAAAAAAATTTTGAGTTTGAAATGTAAGTTTTTATAGCTATTTTAATTTTTTTTTTAATAAAATTTTATAAATATTTTTTTAAGATGTTTGAGAATATGATTGGGATTGTTTTTTAAAGTGTTTTTTTATTTGAAAATATATTAAAATATATTTTTTTTAAAAAATATTTCTGATATTAACGTATCAAAATAATATAAAAATACCAAAAAATATTAATTTAAAGTAAGAAAAAAATAAAAAAAATTTAAATTTTTTTAAAAATACTTTTTAAACACAAAAACAAACAAGTAAACTATATTTCATCCAAATGTTTTTACATATTTTTGCAACATATAAATATTAACTATATTTTTTAATAAATATATATTTAAATGTAACTAATTACAATAAAAAATAATTTTTAAAATTTATTTTTTGGAAACCACCGAAGCTACTCAATAACATTCACGCCTAAAATTTCAATATCACAGCCCAGAGAGAAATTAATGAACCAGAAACATCTCTCATCTTGCAATCTTAAATGGCCATTAAATTTATGTGCAGCTACTTTCACATCCACTGCTCTGCAAGCCTTAAATGGGTCATGCATAGTTATTAAATCTAACCCAATATAAATTTGTCACGAGGCTCTGGTGATAAATCCGGCATATTCATCTACTTTAATTAAAAAACAATTAAAATAATTAAAATGATCATATATTTTTTTTTAAATTACATTTTTAAAAGTTAATTAATTATTTGACTCGGATTTTAACCAATATCAATACCCTTTAAGACAATTATCTTTTCTCTCATTTATTTATCTTCGATATATTTGAATTATTAAGGATTGACAATCTTTTTTTTTTTTTTGTGATGTCAAGTCATGATTTTTTCTTCTTCTCGAAAATATGCTGACAACGTGGGAAACAGGCCTCCAGATGTATATCTTAATTATCTTATAATTAAACAAAGAATAAAAACTGAAAATATCCGAAAGCAGCGGTGGGGTTCTGTAATACTATGTTTTCAAATATATGGTGAATGATCTGCCACGTGCTTACCTACCACATCTCAATCTATATGAAGACACCTCTCCTCACATTATTTTACGTGAACCTTGAGAAACCAAACTTTGCCCTGTCTTGTCTTCATCTCCTTTTCTTCTTCTTTTTTTATTCTTTTCTCCGATATGGCTCTGCCTCTTTTAGTTTTAGTTTCGATCTTTGTTCTCGTTCTAGCATGCATTCTGTACCGGAGGCTGAGGTTCAAGCTACCGCCAGGTCCACGGCCGTGGCCGGTTGTTGGGAACCTCTATGCCATCAAGCCTATTAGGTTCAGATGTTTTGCAGAGTGGGCTCAGGCTTACGGACCAGTTGTTTCAGTTTGGTTTGGTTCAACTTTGAATGTAGTTGTGTGTAATGCGGACCTGGCCAGGCAAGTTCTCAAAGAGAATGACCAGCAGCTGGCCGATCGACACAGGTCTAGATTGGCTGCGAGGTTTAGTAGAGATGGCAAGGACCTCATCTGGGCTGACTATGGTCCTCATTATGTGAAGGTTAGGAGAGTGTCTACTCTTGAGCTCTTCTCAGCAAAGAGACTCGAGGAACTCAGACCTATTAGAGAAGATGAGGTTACTTTCATGGCAGAATCCATTTTCAAGGATTGCACCAATCCAGGTATGTCATGTGGTAGTATTAATTTCTCTTACACTTTTTCTTGTTTTAGCATTTTAGCTTTTGTGTAGTTTTTGTTTTATTAGATTTTTAGATAATTAATATTAAATTGAGAAAAGTAGAACAGTCAAAGTTATATTATTTTTATTTTTATTTTAAATTAATTTTGTGTTGGTATTTTTAAATTAATATTTGAAATAAAAAATAAATTTTAAAAAATAAAAAAATATTTTAATATAAAAATTACTTTAAAAAATAACAACATCAAAAATCTTATCACTTTAAGCCAATCTTCTGTTCCCAATTTTGGTGGGCGATGTGGGTTCCAGATGTTCTTAATCAGTCATTTAATATATATTATTGGTTTCTCGAGGGAACTGTCACATCCCTGAAAAAAAAAAAAAATCTTACCAGGAAGGGGAAGGGTCCGATGGTCCCACCCAATTAATTATTCACCGAATGTCCAAAAAATAATTAATTGGAAGGGACCATCCTTTCAATTTAACCCTTGTGGGTTTTTTTTCTTTACTGTCCTAGGTTTTTTCGGTTCTCTTTAGTCTTTACATTGAATGTTTACGCGTTCATGTATCCGAAATTATTTATGGATTTGATGAAATGTCGATTTTGTACCAGAAAATTTTTAAATTATTGTAAGAGATTGAACAGGTTTCAATTTTAATATTCCATACATGCTATTACTTTAGTTGTGTCTAATTCAGAATTGGCTAAAGAACGGTAAAAGGAAAATGCTCTTGAAAACAAGATTCATGCCTTGCAGAAAACCACGGAAAAAGCTTGTTGGTGAAGAAATATTTGGGAGATGTGGCTTTCAATAACATTACAAGGCTAGCATTTGGGAAACGATTCATGAATTCAGAGGGCATAATTGATGAGCAAGGCCAAGAATTCAAGGCAATTGTTTCCAATGGAGTTCGGCTGGGTGGAACACTGACCATGGCAGAGCACATTCCATGGCTTCAATGGATGTTTCCACTAGAGGAAGAGGCTGTTGAAAAGCATAACGCTCGTCGAGATGGGCTAACTAGAGTTATCATGGAGGAACACACCAATGCACGCAAGAAAAGTGGAGGTGCCAAGAAACATTTCGTTGATGCACTGCTTACATTGCAAGAAAAATATGACCTCAGTGAGGTGACAATTACTGGTCTCCTATGGGTATGAATGGATGCACGTTTCGCCTCAAAATCTTAAAACAATTTGGTGATTTCGTTTCTGCTGTTAAATGAATCATCGGTCGACGAGCTATGACTGATTAGGGTTTAATTAAACTTGTATCTAATAATTTGTGCAGGACATGATTACTGCTGGCATGGATACAACAGCAATCACAGTGGAGTGGGCAATGGCTGAGCTAATCAAGAACCCAAGGGTTCAACAGAAGGTTCAAGATGAGCTAGACCGAGTGGTTGGGTTCGAACGTGTCATGACTGAGGCAGATTTCCCAAATCTCCCTTACCTGCAAGCTGTAGTCAAGGAATCGCTGAGGTTGCACCCACCAACACCGCTGATGCTACCTCATCGAGCCAATACTACTGTTAAAATCGGTGGCTATGACATCCCTAAGGGATCAGTTGTTCACGTCAACGTATGGGCTGTGGCTCGTGATCCGGCTTTGTGGAAGAACCCTTTAGAGTTCCGGCCGGAGAGGTTCTTTGAGGAGGATGTCGACATGAAGGGTCATGATTTCAGGCTACTCCCATTCGGAGCTGGAAGAAGGGTGTGCCCTGGTGCACAGCTTGCTATCAATCTGGTCACGTCTATGATCGGTCATCTGCTCCACCATTTTCATTGGACCACCCCTGATGGTGTCAAGCCGGAGGAAATTGACATGTCAGAGAGACCTGGAATTGTCACTTATATGATGACCCCACTACAAGCAGTGGCCACTCCTCGCCTGCCTCCACACTTGTACAAACGGGTGGCTTCAGATATGTGATTTGCACCTTGCTGCCATGGTTGTACTTGGATTATATTAGTTTCTGAACTGGAGATGGTCCATCACCAAGTCTGAAACGGATGCCTATGGTTTGGAATAAATGATGGGAAAAAAACATTAGCTGCATCAATTTTAAAAAATTGATTGCTGTTTGGGTCCTTGTTTTAAAAAATATGGTCCATCAATTTTTTTTTCTTCCTTGCATATTTATCATTCTTTCTTTCTAGTTTAGCTCTACATTAGAGATTATGTTAAATACATGTTCTCTCTGGTTTAGATCCGTACTTGATTATTGGTTTGTGTTATGGTATGGTCGAATCAATTTTTCTTAATATAAAAAGATGCATAGGTATTGCTAATCTTCTTTCTAGTAGAAAAAAAATTTAAATTGTGTGAGAATCAATCTGATTTGATTCAATCATCTTAGATAATTTAAAGATAACTTAGATGATCGATAAAAATATATTTTGATTCAAAATAAATATTTAAGATGTGATTTTTTAAAATAAATATTGAGACATCAATATATTGGATCAATTTGGATAAACTTGTTAATCTGTATACCAAATTATGAGATCATGATAATCCCATTAAAAATAAATTAAAATAAATTACGAAACTCAATTTCTAATAAATCCAATGTCGATGATGAAATTGAAAAAAAAAATAGTTAAAAAAATACCTCGAGTTAACATGCCAAACTCGTGATTTGAGTAATGTGACATGGATAAACAAATAAAAAGAAAATTAAAATAAATTATGAAGCTCAATTTTCAATCAACCCAGTGTTAAAAGATAAAATAAAAAAATAATTAAAAAATAACATAAAAATAACTCTAGTCAACCAAGGTTAACCCGCTAAATCCGTGACCCAAGTCATAAGATAAAGATAATCTCATCAAAATCAAATTGAAACAAATTACGTAATATAATTCTTAATCAATCCAATATTAAAGGATGTCATTGAAAAAAAAGTCAATTAAAAAAAAATTGAATTAATCTATCAAACATATGATTCGGATTATGATGTGTTTATAATAACATCATAAGAAGTAAATTTAAAAAACAATTAATAATTTAAATCCTCAATAAACCTAACAAAAGATGTAATTAAAATTGAAAGGAAAATAAGAATAATAATAATATTATTTTAATAAATAATAATAATAATATTTTAATAAATAATATTATATGAGAAGTAAAAAAAAACTTTCTCTTTTAGTTTTTTTTTGTTAATTAGTTGTTGAGATTCAACAACGGAGATTATGTTAAATATATGTGATACTTTCTACACAGGAAACCTACTTCAAGATCATGTTATAAGAATTATTAATAAAGCGTATAATAAAATTGTTCATAAAGATCTAGTAAATTACTGATAAATATGTCCAACTACAAATTTAAACTCATTTACGTTATAAAATAAAAAATACAAAACTAGTTATCTTTTTTCTTTTAAATTTAAAAAAAGCAAAAAAACAATGATAAAAAATATCTTAAAAGTCTGAATAATATTATTTTAATTTATTTTAAAATAATATTAAAAACATCAAATCAAGTTAAATTGTTTAATTAACCCATCAGTCATACCTTGAATCGATCATGGGCTGTGCTAGTTTAATAAATTCATGCACGCTCAATAACACCTCCATGAATGCTTTTATTTTCTTTTAAATTATTGTTTTTGCCAAAAAAAAAAGTATTCGATTTATGATGATGATAAATTAAAATCAAAGGAGGTGATCATCCGGACAATTTGGATGAAAAACTGCCATTGCATTTGCATGACGCCCATTACTCACTCGTAATATTCACATAAAGCACGTTTCTAACAAATTAACACTTTCAAATCCATCAATTCTACATCATTATTCAAAAATAAAAAATAAAAAATCCTTCGAATGGTGACCGATCTGCTACGTACCATCTCCCATCTCAATATATTTATATATATCTCCTTGCATTTCTTTGGCTAGAACCTTCAAAAGCTAACCTTTGCCCTATCTCCATCTCTCTTTTTCCTATATGGCTCTGCCTCTGTTAGTATTAGTTTCGATCTTTGTTCTCGTTCTTGCATACATTCTGTACCAGAGGCTGAGGTTCAAGCTACCACCCGGTCCACGGCCGTGGCCGGTTGTTGGGAACCTCTATGATGTCAAGCCTATTATGTTCAGATGTTTTGCAGAGTGGGCTCAGGCTTACGGACCAATTGTTTCAGTTTGGTTTGGTTCAACTTTGAATGTAGTTGTGTGTAATGCGGACCTGGCCAGGCAAGTTCTCAAAGAGAATGACCAGCAGCTAGCTGATAGACATAGGTCTAGATTTCTCGCCAGGTTCAGTAGAGATGGCGAGGACCTCATATGGGCTGACTATGGTCCTCACTACGTGAAGCTTAGGAAAGTGTCTACTCTTGAGCTTTTCTCAGCAAAGAGACTCGAGGAACTCAGACCTATTAGAGAAGATGAGGTTTCTTTCATGGCAGAATCCATTTTCAAGGATTGCACCGATCCAGGTATGTGATGTAGTAGTAGTATTTCTCTTACACTTTTACCGTACTATTTTTAGCAATTTAGCTGTTCTTTACGTTTTTTCTTTCTTCCTTTCTATTAGGAACACACATACGATGGTAGAAATATATTTGTGGTAGTCGTCCTCTTGATCTTGTATCTTAAGATTCATCTGGCTAATCATGTTTGTTGTGAGAAATACTATCGCATCCCATAATTAGTCTTCATCAATTTATAAAAGTTTATAAAATATATTGGTTTATCAAAATATATGGAGTGTTTTATATATGTTTTTGGTAAAAAATATATTGAAAAATAAATTTATAGTTAAAAAAGTTTGTAACTCTTCAGTTTTTCGTAATTATAGTGATTAGAATCTTAAAAAAAGTTAATAACTTTAATTTTTTTTCAAAAATATTTAGTCACGAATAACAAGGTATACACCCATTAAATTTTTTTTAATAAAAAAATCAATCCAGGCTCATGGACTTGGGTTGAAAAGCCCTTGTGCCTAGAATTTTTTTTTTCCTTGATGCATTGACCTTTTCTCATTCCCCCCCCTTCTTGCCTACAGATTTCATTTTTTTATTGGTTTTTTTTCTTTTTAATTTCAACACATTTTAACAATTTTTTTATGATATTATTAATGTAATACAATTTAGTTTTTACTTAGTTTACCAATAAGATTTTAATGTTTTTTTTTGTAATACTAAGAGACATTCTTTCTATGTATCCCACTTAAATTTGTTTTTTTAGTTTTGCTTCGATTACTTTCTTAAGCATGTTTTTGTATTCTTATTTTATTAAAAAAAACATTAATTTTAAAAAATAAAATTATTAAACATAACTAGGTATATAATCTTTATTGTAAGATCAAATATCTTGATTTATATTAATTTTTTGATTTTTTAACTTTAGTTATCATAAGCAAATCATACTAATTTATTAAAAAAACATTAGTTTCAGAAAATAAAGTTATTAAACACGACTAAATATATGATTTTTATTGTGAGATCAAATATTTTCATCTATATTAATTTTTTGATTTTTTAACTTTAATCTTTAGTTATTATAAACAAATTCTTTTGATATTTTTTACAAATTCTTTTTTAGTATGATTCGTAATTTATTTAATTAAATGTCCACATTAACTTTTTAACTTACGGTTAGGATTTTTTTATATGTCAAAAAACATGTTGAAAAACCTTGTATATTTTTCTATTGGGAAAAAAATATTCAATTTGCAACAAATTACGAGTCACAAAGCTAATTATCACACTAAACTCTGTCAGTTGATGTTGTGCCTAATTCGAAATTGTCTAAAAGGACTTGTCTTGAGATCATGATTTATCTCTTGCAGAAAACCATGGAAAAATCTTGTTGGTGAGGAAATATTTGGGAGATGTGGCTTGGAATAACATTACAAGACTGGCATTTGGGAAGCGGTTCATGAATTCAGAGGGCATAATTGATGAGCAAGGCCAAGAATTCAAGGCAATTGTTTCCGATGGATTTAGGCTGGGTGCATCACATTCCATGGCCGAGCACATTCCATGGCTTCAATGGATGTTTCCACTAGAGGAGGAGGCTTTTGCCAAGCTTGATGCTCGTCGAGACAAGCTGGTTAGATCTATCATAGAGGGACATAAAAAAGCACGCAAGAAAAGTGGTGGTGCCAAGAATCATTTTGTTGATGCACTGCTAACACTGCAAGAAAAATATGATCTCAGTGAGGTCACATTTACTAGTCTCCTATGGGTATGCATGCACGTTTCGCTTAAAATCTTAAACAATATGGTGGATAGAAGTTTCTCTATGCTGTCAAATGAATCTTTGGTTGACTGGCTATGACTGATTAGGGTTTAATTAAACTTTTATCTAATATTTTGTGCAGGACATGACCAGTGCTGGCATGGATACGACAGCAATCACAGTGGAGTGGGCAATGGCTGAGCTAATCAAGAACCCTAGGGTTCAACAGAAGGCTCAAGATGAGCTAGACCGAGTGGTTGGGTTCGAACGTGTCATGACTGAAGCAGATTTCCCAAATCTCCCTTACCTGCAAGCTGTAGTCAAGGAATCGCTGAGGTTGCACCCACCAACACCGCTGATGCTACCTCATCGAGCCAATACTACTGTTAAAATCGGTGGCTATGACATCCCTAAGGGATCAGTTGTTCATGTCAACGTATGGGCTGTGGCTCGTGATCCGGCTTTGTGGAAGAACCCTTTAGAGTTCCGGCCGGAGAGGTTCTTTGAGGAGGATGTCGACATGAAGGGTCATGATTTCAGGCTACTACCATTCGGAGCTGGAAGAAGGGCGTGTCCTGGTGCACAGCTTGGTATCAATCTGGTCACGTCTATAATCGGTCATCTGCTTCACCATTTTCATTGGACCTCCCCTGATGGTGTCAAGCCGGAGGAAATTGACATGTCAGAAAGACCTGGACTTGTCACTTATATGATGACCCCACTACAAGCAGTGGCCACTCCTCGCCTGCCTCCACACTTGTACAAACGGGTGGCTTCAGATATGTGATTTGCACCTTGCTGCCATGGTTGTCCTTGGATTATATTAGTTTTTGAATTGGAGATGGTCGTCCATCACCAAGTCTGAAATAAAGAACGAGAGCTACATGTGTTGTATGCCTATGGTTTGGAATAAATGATAGGAAAATACATTAGCTGCATTCAATAAGCAGTCAATGTTTTGTATTTGAGGTTGTCAACTCAAGCATTTCTATACAGACAGATGAGATTTGAGGTAACTCATAAAAGCCACATCTATGCCATAAAGCATCAATATATACAGATTCAAACATAAAGCATAGTTGCCAGAGTAGTGTGTTTATTGTTCTATATCATAATGCAGGTAGCAGCACACCAAGGCACACATGGTTTTAGCATATTATGGCATCAAATTGACATGAAACTTTCCTTCCATGTTCTTAATTACTTCAACCTTGAAATTTTCTTCTTTTATTCCCCTCCTCAATTTCAGAAGCAGATTGAATTTGGCATAATCTTCAATGACCTGCAACATCAAACCATGGAAAAATCAGTCGGAAAGCTTCCACATTCACATATACCATAATGCTCACAGGTCGGAAAGATCAATCCATGTATGGGACACAACAGAAGCAAGATTTCGAGCTCCAACATTGAAAAATGCCAACCTTGGCTTTCGCCAGAAGGATCTCTACAAGTTCATATGGGGACAATGAGTTGGATCTCTTCTGAATGGACTTAACAGCATGATTTGCTGCATCTTGGACCTCAAGATCATTTGTTGGCACCGGTTGCCATCCTGATCCATGATCATCTGATTTGCATAACGTGCCTGATTAATCACTGTTTTGCGACTAAACTACTATTCAATAACACCCTTTCAAACAAAATCTACATTTAACTAAGATTGTACAGATCCAATCCCATTGACAGCAAAATTGGCTAATTTAATAAGAAATGATAGCATCATACCGAAAAATGAAAACATGAGAAGAAAACCTCACACACCAATTCCATTCTCATTACACAACCATCAACAGGAAAAAATAAGAACACAAATCAATTGCTTATATCTATATATATATAAAAAAGATCCATTACCTGGTTTAACACCGAGGTCAGAGGAAGCACCCCCTTCAACATGCTTGAATTCCTGCAACTGCTTGAAGTTCATCCACGGCTTCACCCAGACTTTAACTTCATACATCTTATTATTACCAGCATCAGTTGCCTCTAGAGTAAGGTGGTATAGCTTACCAGCAACCACCTGCTCTTTCGCCTTCAACACCCTCACAAACTCAAGAATAGCATTCTGTAGACATTATCCAAAGTAAATACTAAGAAACCTAAGACCTTGCCAAAAAAGTTATCAAATTGACAAGTATTAAATACTTGTACTAGCTATAATTTTCTGAATTCATTTAATGATCAAGTTGAACTCAGTTAGCACACTTTGGAAAGTACTCAAGAAAAAAGCTTGAGCACTCCATAGAAACTTGAATACTAAAAAGGGAGCAATTGAGAAGTCATATATGCAAATATATTTGTAATATATTATCCCCGTTATTATAAAAATTAAACAATTTTTTTCTACTAATTAGAATTTTTTTTCATCTTAATTTCTAAAATAATGAATCAACTATCAATCATCCTGTTTTCTTGACAAATATTTCATAGCAACAAAAAAAAAATGAACAAAAATAGTTTATATATTAGAAATACTAGAAAAATATATCAAGCCATAAGATAAAGACTAAATCAACAAATAAATCACCCAAAAAAAGGGGAAAAAGCAAAACTCTAGTAAATGAAAATCAGAAACCATATATAATCTAAAAAAAAATTCAATACTATAAGCACTCAAATCTCTCTATTACCCCTCTCAAATCATCATCATATTTGACAACAAAAAAGAAGAAAAAGAAAACAAGCAAATTAAGAATTCAAATAATTGCAACAAAGAAAAGATAAAAGATCAAGAAAAAAACCTCTTTCTTGTTATGTTCCTGGACAGCAAAACGAGCGAGGCTATCAATCTCTGCACTATTTTGAGAACCTTTACAGTCATGAACACCACCAAGCTTCATCTTCAAGAAGTTGTCCTGTCTACAAAGACCCAGTTCAGTATAACACCCACAGAGAAAAACCAAGACACTCAAGATTATTAAAGAGGATTTATTCTTCATCGTCTTCGTCGTGTTTGTCAAACAGAAAGAGATCTATTCGGTTCTGTGTCTGTTTCTTCCCTGTTAAGGAATAAATTTTCGCAGATATTTAGTTAACTTGTGGTGGTTGATTTTGAAAGGTATTGGTCACCTCCTTCCCTCTTAATGGTTGGGTTGAACTTAAAATGACAAAGAGCTAAGCCCAAAAGCGAAGACCTTGGAAATAATCCAACATGAATGCAATCACCCAAAATATGGGCTTGGAGTCTAAGCAAAGGATTCAAATTTTAACTCTGCTCAAAGAAGGATATCATATGAAAATCATAGGGATTAAATCGAATCCAATCCATCTAACAATGTCATTTTTTTTTTAAAAGAAAATTAAATGGAGTTTCAACCGATTCTGTCGTGGGTTGTTTTAGTGCTAGTTTATAACTACAATTGAACCTGTTTTTTTTATAAAAAAAATTAATTTTTTTTAGTATATTTGAATTTTTTTTAATGTGTTTATATTAAAAATAAATTTTAAAAAATAAAAAATATATTAGTATAACATATTTTCAACTAAAAAATATTTTGAAAATCATCATCTATCACACTTCTAAGTATTTTTTTATTGAATTACTTATATCAACCTTAAATTAATATTCATTTTACATCTAGCATTGTTATGGAACATGGCATCCAAATCTGATTTTAGATAAAGTTTAATAAGCATGGTGAAAATTTGAAGTAAAAAAAAACAAGATTTGAAGAATTTATTTTGACAATAATAAATTTAGAGGAAACTAATTTCTTGAGTGTCTTTTAAAAAATAATTTAGGTGATAAGGAGAAGAGACATGTGCCTCATGTTATATTTGTGTCAATGATTTTTTTTTTTTGACAAGTTATATGTTTTAATTCGGATTGATGATATTCAAAGAAAATATTTTAAGTTCTTACTCTATATAAATGAAGGTATTTTTTAAAATTTTTATGATATTTAAATGGTATATATATACTATTTAAATATGATATTTTGATTAAAAGTATAACATATGCTTATATATATATATATATATTGATCACTACACTTGAGGACGTGCAAACGGAAAACGGCCAGGAAAGGAAATTTCCTCCGAAGAAGAGATTGAGGGGAAAAAAAAACATTAACCGCTAACTGGTGTGGTGGAGTGCTCACTTCACTTTTGTCTAAAAAATCCACAGATCCCTACTTTTATCGGTTGTTCCCCTCTTCGAAAGCTGCATAGAGAGAAGAGAAAGGGGGCAAGCAAATAAATATAACGTAATGGGGCTAGAAATTGTGGAGCCAAATTCCTGCATAAGAGGATGCTGTACTAGCAATTCAATCCCACTTCACCTCCCTCCTTCTACCTACGCCCTCCTCTCTCCAATTGCCAAAGGTATGTAAAAAACTCTTCAAATTCTCTGACAGTTCGAGTCTTTTTAAGTTTTTGAATGTGCGTTTTCTTTCTTTCGGTGATTGATGTTTTCTTTTTGTGTGTGTAGGGGCTGAGAGTGTGGTTTATGGAGCTGTTTTGGATGGGAGAAAAGTTGCTGTTAAAAAACCAATCTTGTCTACTTCTGAGGACATTGATAAGTTCCATAAGGAGCTTCAACTCCTATGGTATCTATCCCTTTAACTTGTTTTTGTTAATGGGGATATGTGGTTTGCAATAATTTTTTATTTTAATGGGTTCTTTTGAAACTCAAATCCCATTGCAATTTGTAGTTGGAAACAAAAGAAGGGATTTTGTTGCATTAACATATTGGGTTATGTTTATTCTATTTTTTTATTTTTTTTTTTATCTTCCTATTGGTTTTTGTGGAATAATGAAGCAAGCTAGATCATCCTGGAATTGCCAAGCTGGTTGCAGCTCATGCAAAGCCTCCAAATTATATGTTCTTTTTTGAATTCTATGAATCTGGTAATCTTTCTGAGAAATTACATGTGGAAGAATGGAGTCCAAATATGGATCAGGTGCTCATGATCACAGTCCAGCTGGGTATGGCTTGTTTTAACTTGAAAAGTTTATCTGTTATATTTTTTTCTTCAAGATTAAAATTTTTAAAGTCATGTTCTGTGGTGGTGTTGGATGCAACTGAATTTTTTCACTAAATTGTATATTTTTATTGATTTGGTTAATTAGAAGATTTTTTTGTAAGGACATTATAGGGTGATGTTACGTTGTTTTTCTTTTTCACTGTTTTCTTCTTCCAGCAAAGGCTTTGCAATATCTGCATAACCACGAGATTGTACATAGGGATGTGAAACCAGCAAATATTCTTGTAATTATCTTCCATAAGCTTCTAGTCAATCCATGGTTTGCTTTTTGGTATTGGAAATTGTTGAAACACAATTTTGAGATTTTTTTTCAATATGATGCAGCTTGATGAAAACCTTTGTCCACACTTAGCAGATTTTGGTTTGGCAGAATACCAGAAAAATCTTAAGGGAGTTTCTCTTGAGAACTGGAGATCATCCGGAAAGCCAACTGGTGGTTTCCATAAAAAGAATATGGTTGGCACACTCATTTATATGGCTCCAGAAATATTGAGGAAGGAGATACATACTGAAAAATCAGATGTCTATAGTTTCGGAATATCCATCAAGTAAGACTTTCAGAATGTTTCTAACTTGCAAAGCTTCTGTTATATTTAGCCAGGAGAAGAATTTATTCGCATGTTTTTACTTGAGCATTTAAATTGTAATTGGGTAGTTCAAATGGGAAGTTTTTGGAAGCCTACATAGTTTCTTAAACACTCAGGCCATTGATTATGATTCAATTAAATAATTTTTAACCTTGGCCGAGCAATGGAAAGACAAATCCTCTTGTGGTCTCTATATTGACACATGGTAGATTGTCTATGTAGTTCCTTGGTCAGCCATGTACCTGTTGCTGCGACAAGAAGTGATACAATATGTTTTGCAATTAATTTTACCCATGAATAGTTATTGAAGGATTCATAAAGAAAATTTGGCCTAAACAGTAGAATGAGAAAAAAAAAGTCTTATAATGAGTCAGGCTTTGCTAGTTGAGAGTGTTAAGAGCTAGATATATCAGTTTAGGTGGAGCTTGATTAGTTATGCTGCTTTACATGCTTAGACTGAAGTCCTTACCTATTCATTAAGGTTGGTTTATATTCCTTGTTTTTTTTCTCATATACCCAGGCACGCTTTTTATTCTCTTTAAGTCGCATATTAAAATTATTCATATGGTTTTCTCCCCTATGGAAAAGAAAACTCATTTCTATTCTATTGCAGTGAGCTTCTTACTGGTGTTGTCCCATATACTGATCTCCGTGCAGAAGCTCAGGTCAGTCTTTCTTTTGTTTGGTTTGTTATTTATATCATCTTTCATTTTCATTTTCTTTTTTGTATTTCCTGAACTATAGCCATCTGTTTTGAGTTTCTCGTGTTCTGATGCAAACCATTTTTTTGCTATGTTATCTATCTAGTTGGTAGCTTCTCTGATTTCTAGTTCATTTGATGTTTTTCGTCTGCTGCTATTTACTGGTGTCCTGTAATAGGAACAATTGATAACCAGAATAACTTCCTAACATCTAAATGTATGTGTTAGCTGGAAAAAAGTTCTTAATCTGTTTATTAAAACTTGCACATACTAAATGTCATATTTTTTGTTCCATTGATTTATTTACATTGTTTGATAAAGTATGCACATGCAGTCATATCTAAAACACACGTGGAGCAGATCATAACTGTTTTATTTATGTGATTAGGCTGAGCCAGTTTGTAGAATTTGAGAACGCAAAGTTCTGTTTATTACGTTCTCGTGGACACTCAAAACTATGTCTGGCATGTTCTGCTTTCCACTTAACATGAATAATTAGATTTTTTGGTTTTGGTTCCATAAATGCTGGCAGGCCCACACTGTACTGGAGATGAACTATACTGAACAGCAACTCACAGCATCTGTGGTGTCTGGTAAATTACGACCTGCTCTTGCTGGTCTGGGTTCAGGTGCTTCAGCAAGCATACTTTCATTAATACAGAGATGCTGGGATGACAATCCTCAAAATAGACCTTCTTTTACTGATATACTAGTGGAACTTGATCCAATCTTAGAGAGCAGAAAGAAATCAATTGGAAAATATTTTTCCCTTGACAAATATTCTATTTCACATGGAGAGCAGCCAGCAGATAGTGCCAAGAATCTTACAACGTACCAGGAGATTATTAACTGGTCCACTCAGGGAGAAATTCTATCAAAGGCTCCTCCTGCAGTAGATTCCAGTTTAAGAATTTGGCTTGATTGTTCAAATGTTGGTTTGGCTTATCGTCCAATACTTTCCTGGGGATCCTTTGCCACATGCGGTAAAAGGGAGACTATGGAAGATACCCACTTCCTTATGCCCCACATGTGCAATGAAAAGGATATCCATGCTTTTGGTATCTTTGATGGTCATAGAGGTATGCTCGCTTTCAACAGAAATCATACTATGGCCATGAATTTGAGGAAGAATAAATTCAAATTACCTTTAGAGCATGGTAGACAATTAATCACCACATTTCTAAGATATTAGTAGGTTAAAATCATTCTTCCTCAGTCTAAGCCCACTACATTAATTCGTAGTACAATTTTTTGTTTTCTTTTTTTGAAAGTACAACGAAATACTCTCTTAATTTCAGGGGGGTATCTGTTTTATCTATTAAGTTCAGGTTTTATTTTTTAAGGAAAAAAAAATCACTTCTTTGTTTTGGAGAACATTCAAAAATTGATTTCATTTTTTTTTTCAATTTTTTTTTCTTGTTTGAATTAATAATACATGTTTACCGGTTCATCTTCAGGTGCAGCAGCTGCTGAGTTTTCAGCTCGAGCATTACCTGGATTTCTGCACGGTTCTGGTTCTGCCAGCAGGTAGCAACTTTTGGATGGTTTCTCCTTTCAAAAACATTTTAAACTACAATAGGCCCGTTCCTAAAGTAATTAAACCCTTTACATGAATGCAGCCCCAGAAATGCATTAGTTGAAGCATTTGTTAGTACAGATGCTGCATTCAGAAATGAACTGGATACTCATCGTAAATCTAGGAGAGTTGTTCAGAAAGACTGGCATCCTGGCTGCACTGCCATTGTTGCTTTAATAGTTACAAACAAGCTTTTTGTTGCAAATGCTGGTGATTGCAAGACAATTTTATGTCGGGCTGGCAAAGCCTTTCCTCTAAGTAAGGTCAGCTGCATTCATTTACACAAACTGTTTTTCAGTTCTGTGGCTTGTTGTGAGTTTTTATTTTTCTGAAGCTGGTTAGACTTTGAAAAATCAGGATCATGTCGCAAGCTGTATTGAGGAGAGGGAGCGTGTGCTTAGTGCTGGGGGACAAGTAAAATGGCAAATTGATACTTGGAGGGTTGGACATGCTGCACTCCAGGCAAGTAGTGTTTGTTTCTAAACAAGTCCTTTATTTACACGATTCATTTCCAGATAGCTGCATGTTTAATTGAAGGCTGAGTGATGAACCTTGGATCCACTTACAAACTAGAATTTAGAGAAGAAGTCATTTAATTGGAAAAATATTCCCATTATATATCAGCATATATGTATGATTTAAATCCAATATTTTACTGGAAGAAACATTTAATTGGAAAAACAGATATTGATTCCATGTGTCAATGTATCCCTGGAGATGCCATAAAAAATATTATAGTAGGTTACCCGTTTATATATCTGATGCATATCAGGTGAACACTTCGATTGGACCCATGCCCAGTAATTGCTTCTGATTTAAAATATTGGCCTTCAGACTGACATTTATAATTGGATCTTCTCAAAATATATTTAGGCTTTGGATCTATTTTAGGTTTTAAATCCGAGAAAAAATTAATCACAGTTGTGTGAATCTTTTGCTCTCCTACCATGTTTTATCTTTGTTAACTGGGGAAGTTTTACAAACAGTGACTGGGAAATGCTTATAGCCATTCTTCCTCCACCACCATCTCTCCTGTTAAAGAGTTCAATTAATTAATTTCTTTTAACAGGTCACTCGATCCATAGGTGATGATGATCTGAAGCCTGCTGTAACTGCAGAACCTGAGATAACCGAAACTGTACTGTCAGCGGAAGATGAATTCCTGGTAAGTACCACTGCTTTGACTAGTTCTTGTTATGGCAAGCAGTTTCATGTGCACTTAGTTCCTTATCGCTTCAGCTTTCTTTCTAGAGGGGAACAATGTGGTTATAGAAGAAAAAGTCAGTGCTGGAAAATGGATATGCTGCCTTGTTATAACCGCTTCCCATTTATTAACGCCTTTCATATGCTTTTGTCGTTGTATTTGTTGTAACCCATTTTTGGGTCCCCACAAAAAAAATAATAAATACAAAAAAAAAAAAAAACAGAGAAAGCTCAAAACGGTGCCGTTTTGAAACGGCACCATCGTCTTCTTCCCCTGGACGCGCAGAGAACAGGGGAGAAGAATTGTTTTTTTTTTCTTTCTTCTCTTTTCACCTACTTTCTTTCCCGGCTTTGGCGCAATAAGACGCCCACAATTCACCCACTTGCCTGGCGTTGTTATCCGTTGAAGGTAGTGGAGGGGGCGGCCAACAGTAGCCGCCTCAACACGTTCTCCCTCCCCTGTTTTCCTATAAATACAGGGGAGGGCTGCTGGAAAAAAAGAAAAAAAAAAAAAGAAAGAAAAGGGGACCGAGAGAGAGGGAACAGAAGGGAGAAGAGAGGGAGAAGAGAGGGAGAAGAGGGAGAAGAGAAGGGAGAACACAGAAGAAGAAGAAGAAGAAGCAGCAGAGGAGAAAACAAAGAAAACAGAGGAGAGAGAGAAGGAAAACGCAGAGCCACCGCCGGCCACCCCACTGTCAGCGCCGTTTCCTGTCGCCACCAGCAGCTCCGCCATCGACGACAGCCACCACAGGTCAGCCCTCAACCCCTTATCTCGTTTTACTGTTCATCTTCTTGCATGCAGAACGTGCACTGGGCACGTTCTGCAAACCAAGAATTAATTGCCCGGTTACTGTGCATGTGCACAGTAACTTGGCAAATTAATTCACTGGTTACTGTGCACACAGTAACCCGGTTACTATGTGCACAGTAACCAGCCCATGCATTTGGGCCATGTTCGGCCCAGCCCATGTAAAAGGGCCAGGTTTGGCCCAGCCCATGCAATTGGGCCTGATCCGGCCCATAAAAAAAAGAAAAAATATTATTGTTTTAAAAAATATTTATGATGTTCCCATTTTTTATTTATGTTATTTTTATTAATATCGGGTAGTATTTTTTATGTCATAAAAATACAAATCGGGTATTAAAATACCCGGGTTTTTTGTCACAAACTTTCAAAAATACAAAAAATTAAAAAAAAAAACATTTTTGTGCATACGGCCAAGTGTCTCAAATCTAAAATATCATATCGTATTTTTCATATGTCAAAAAACAATATTTTAGCATGCATTTTGGCTTTAATAACCAGTTTATTAAAGTCAAGAGAACATTGGCCAAAATCTCAAAAAACAACAAAATATTTTATTTTGTTTGATTTTAGTATCAGGGATTATGAATTTATACGTAAATCGTATTCCTGATATTAAAAAGATATTTTCTTTTGACGGCTTCGAATAGTTAGTTTTTTACCCGATAAAGATAAGGATCTCCTTACAGGAGGACTTTTCTTAAACCGTAAACGAACCAACAATTCAAAAAAACCACAACACAATTTTAGATATTATCAGACATTAAAACAATGCAGCCTACCTTAGGTAGGGCGTAGTTGGGGTGCTAATACCTTCCCTTTACGCAACCAGTCTCCGTACCCGATCTCTAAAGACCAGTTAAGGTTTCTAGTAACCAGAATACTAGGTGGCGACTCCCAGTCCAAATTTTCACATGTAGAGACAAGAATTCCTTGTCTCTCCCTATTTGCCAGGAATAAATATTCTGATTTTTTTTCCTTGAGAGTGGACGATCGCCGCGCCGCCGCACACGTGCGACAGAATGGCGACTCCACTGGGGACCTTGTGGACTAAGCTTTGTTGTTGTCTGATTTATTGTGTTTTTTGTTGTGGTTTGCGTGTTTATTTTTTAAATATGCATTTCCTTTATTTATTTCTTACGCGCTTTAATTTCTGTACATATTTGTTCATGTATTGTATAGAACTGCCTCATGCATCACATGCTTTATATTTTTCAAGCACACACAAGCTTCTAAGTTAAGTGGGGAATTAACGATCTGCCTTTGACTATTGGTCGGGTTCAGATGCGTGAAACACCCAACTCATATCTGAGAGCCTGCTTGGTAATGGTGGGCATACGTGCCTTAACTGTTCTTTGCAACGCCTCCATACTGCCTTTACGAAGGACGTCACTGGGCAGATATGAAACCCTTTTGAGACCAGGTAGAAAACCTATTCATGAATAGACCCTGTCTTTAGTTGGTATGCGCTATCTTTCTTTACAGAATATGTCATACAAAAAAAAAAAAAAAAATCATGTCACCCCTTTGAGGGGCAAGTGCATCATATAAATTACATGTTCAAACATTTAACATGCATACATGCCAGATCGAAATATAGGTCCCCAAAAAGTCTACAACACCCGACTTCGAGCAAGAAACATGGAAGATGAAGAACGTGCTCAACGTGAGGCCTATTTGCACGACGAGTTGGAGTCTCTGAAAATAAGTGTGGCTCACCTCACTAGCTTACTCAAGCAAACATTAAGAAATACCTCTGATGAAGGTCCTTCTATTCGACCGATCACCTTTGCTCCGGCTCCTACTACAGTTCAGCCTGAGGAAAGAATGAGCGAACATGGTCAAGAACCTCAACAAAATCCAACATTTGTGCAGTCAACGACACCTGCACCATCCCCAACAGTCGTGAAGGCATCTGCTAATGAGTCCCATAAGGCTAAGTCATCTGATAGCATTGATCAAGCTAAGATAGAGGCGCTGGAAGCCAGACTTAAAGCCATTGAAGGGATAGACTTATATGACCCGGTCCGGGCAGCAGAGATGTGTTTGGTCCCAAATGTGGTTGTCCCAAAGAAATTTCGTGTTCCTGAATTCATCAAATACAATGGAACACAATGCCCCATGACTCATCTCAGGTCCTACTGCAATAAAATGGCTGAGGTAGTACATGATGAAAAACTACTAATGCACTTTTTCCAAGACAGTTTAAGTGGGGCAACTTTGAGTTGGTACATGAGATTGGATAACACAAAAATTCGCAACTGGAAAAATCTTGTGGATGCTTTCGTCAAGCAATACAAGTACAACATGGACATTGTGCCCGACAGAACCAGTTTGTCCAATATAGAGAAAAAGGATAAAGAAAGCATAAGGGAATATGCTCAAAGATGGCGAGAATTAGCTGCTCAAGTACATCCCCCACTTTTGGACAAAGAGATGGTCTCTTTATTTGCCAACACACTTAAAGCACCATATTACGAACATATGATGGGTAGTTCAGCCCAACAATTCACTGATGCTGTGATAGTGTGTGAACGCCTAGAGCAGGGTATCAAGAGTGGTAGAATTGCTGCACCAACCGAGAAAAGAGGCGTCGAAAGAAAAGAGGTTCACCATGTTGAAGATGGCTACATGGGTAAAACAAATACATCCCGAAATTACCATCCTCCATCCCAAATTGCCAACATCAAAAAACCTGAACCCCAAAACTTTCAAGCCAAAAGCCAAATTGGAAATTTCCAAAGGGTTCAAGAACAACTACCTCCACTACCGTTACCCCTGGATGAGATGTATCAAAAGCTATTGAGCATCGGGCAAATAGCTCCAGAACCTCTAACACCTCTGCAGCCACCTTATCCTAATTGGTACAAGCCAGAACTCAATTGTGAATACCATGCCGGTATTACTGGGCATAGCATCTATACCTGCAACGCCTTCAAGAGAAAGCTTCTGCAATTAATCAAGGCTGGGTGGATAGAATTGGAAGATGCCCCCAATGTGAATACGAACCCGTTGCCTAATCATGCTTGAAGCATATTAGGATTGAATGTTTGGGGAATTGGAAAGCATCAATGGTCCAACATGATAGCTTGAATTTTGGGGAATTTTGACCGTGGTGTTTGTTCCACATTGTCTTTGAGTCCTCTACGTAGAGCTTTTGAGAGGAGTTTAGCCTATGAACAGATTCGCCAAAATAGAGGAATGAAGCCTGCCTTGTTATTGCCTTTTGTTAATGCTTTTGAATAAGACTTTCTCCGTTAATGAGTTTTTCTTGTGAAATAAGATCATGTGTTTTCTTGTGTTCACATCACAATCTTCTTTGTTGTTATTACATGTAAATAACATTTTGAGCGCAACTTTGCTCACAACACTACAACATGAAGAATCCTTTGGTGTTCCTTTCTTCCAAACCCGTACATTAATCTTATATGTTTTCAAGGATATTTTTTTGGGACCTCCGAAGTGAGTACAAAAACAAAAATCATGTTGATATTTGTCCAAAACAAATGCATTTTGAAAATTCAAGTGATTCCTTAAATAGGTACACATATACCTAGAAAACTTGAAAGAAAAAAAGACAACAAAGATAAACAACACTATGAGGTGACTCAAAAAGCTGAGTTTTATTTGACTGAATAAATCATTTGGCATACGCGCATGAAAGCAAGACCTATCGATCCTCAATGCAGGAGTTTGAGATGAGGAAAGGCCATCTTTGATAATTCTTTCACAAGGCTAAAAAATATCCGTTGCAGTCCCATTTTGAGCCTAGTAATGTTTTTTGGAAATAACCTTGACTAGGATCACACCCCACACTGGGGGGGCAAAATAATAGAGTTTTTACCCATCCAGACAAAGCAGTGAAGATGGGTGCTGGATTTGATCATGTAATTTTTTTTCTTTCATTATCATGAAGCAGTGATTGGTTAAGAAAAGAAAAGAAGAAGATCCAAAGGATCTAAAAGCTTTGAGCTTCTCATAAAAACAAATGATATGATTGTGCTCAACCAAACAAAAACAAAGAAAACAAAGAAAAGCCCAAACCCGACACTGGGGGGCAGGACAAATCATTTTTGAAAAAAAAAAAACAAATCCAAAAGACAAAAGGTCAGGAAACAAGCACAAGTGATCCCTAGTCTTGAAATCCCTTAAACACCTTTTGAGCCTGCAACATATCCATTTTCTTCGTAACCAATAGCCAAAGCCTACATTACATACCTGATAAAGCCCTTTCTGATCAAAGGCAAGCAATCTGGATCGGTATGCAGTGCTTTCTCGTGCGAGTCAAATCATTATTCATGCAAATAAAATAAATGCTTTGAATCAATTCGGTTCTCAATAACCCTCAAATTGAAATTTAAACATTTTTTGACCAACCAGAGGTCACTTCATCTTTAAACCAAAAGCAAAAATGCTTTCATCACTTCAAGAAACCTATCCATAGGAATCACTTGAATTTTTGAGAACAAGTTTATTTTGAACCAATATCAAAATCATTTTTGTGATTGGAATAACTTGGAAGTTCCAAAAATTTTGCATGAAAACATTTCATTGTACAATAAACCCAAACTTACTTTCACATATCCTCACCCCGAACTAAACCCAAGTTGAACACTTGAGGGGCATGATCAAGCTGGGGGGCAATCAAACACACATGGTAGGGCTGGCTCCATGATTCCTTTTCTAAGGAAAATGTCGGGCAAAATTGGCAACTCTTGAGATAAAGGGTGAAAGACAAAGATGTATGATGACATCAAACCCTTCCCAGAGGTCAAGATCATAATATGCAACCTGAGTAAGTAGAAGTGGAAAAGCCATCGAAGTTTACTACCAACACTACAACTTTTGAGAGAAAACAAAGACACCATGAAGAAATGGGGGCTTATATTTCTCAAGTAAGTATACATGCATATCAATCATAATGCATTTTCTTACAACATTCACAAATCAGTGTTTCAACATCATCCTTTGGTAGTGCGTTTTCTAACCCTACCTCTTTTCGAGTGCGCCTTTGAGCCCTCGCCTCCATTTTGAGTGCGCCTTTGAGCCCTCGCCTCCATTTTGAGTGCGCCTTTGAGCCCTCATCCTTTTGGTAGTGCGTTTTCTAACCCCACCTCCTTTTGAGTGCGCCTTTGAGCCCTCACCTCCATTTTGAGCGCGCCTTTAAGCCCTCATCCCTTGGGTAGTGCGTTTTCTAACCCTACCTCCTTTTGAGTGCGCCTTTGAGCCCTCACCTCCATTTTGAGTGCGCCTTTTAGCCCTCAACTCCATTTTGAGCGCGCCTTTAAGCCCTCATCCCTTGGGTAGTGCGTTTTCTAACCCTACCTCCTTTTGAGTGCGCCTTTGAGCCCTCACCTCCATTTTGAGTGCGCCTTTTAGCCCTCAACTCCTTTTGAGTGCGCCTTTGAGCCCTCACCTCCTATTTTTGAGTGCGCCTTTGAGCCCTCAACTCCATCTTGAGTGCGCCTTTGAGCCCTCACCTCCTTTTTTAGTGCGCCTTTGAGCCCTCACCTCTATTTTGAGTGCGCCTTTGAGCCCTCATCCCTTGGGTAGTGCGTTTTCTAACCCTACCTCCCTTTGAGTGCGCCTTTGAGCCCTCAACTCCTTTGGTAGTGCGTTTTTCTAACCCTACCTCTTTTTGAGTGTGCCTTTAAGCCCTCGCCATCCAATTCTTCATATTTTTTCTATCTGGGTAGGTCACCCATTACAATGAGACCACTCTTTACTTTTATGTTTGGGCAGGTCGCCCATGAAAATAGACCAATGTCAGCGTAAGTGTGTGGGCTGGTCGCCCCTGAAAATAGACCACCTTAAGTATGTGTTGGGCAGCTCGCCCGTGAAAATATACCATCTTCAAAAACAAAGGGTTTGAACACACATGATTTTGGTTCTAGTTAGAGGGGATTGCCGAAAGGGATCTCAGTCTATCCCAACCACACACAGGATTTTGGTTCTGGTTAGAGGGGATTGCCGAAAGGGATCTCAGTCTATCCCAACCACACACAGGTTTTTTTTAGTTCTGGTTAGAGGGGATTGTCGACAGGAATCTCAGTTTAGCCCAACCACACACAGGACTTTGGGTCCGGTTGAAGTTTTAGGTCAATCAAATTTTAAGACGACCAGTTTCGAAAGACCAATTTTATTTTATCTTTACAACACTTACTATGCACAAATCTTTGCTCCGTAAGCATTGTAAAGAGGGGGGCAACTGTTGTAACCCATTTTTGGGTCCCCACAAAAAAAATAATAAATACAAAAAAAAAAAAAAACAGAGAAAGCTCAAAACGGTGCCGTTTTGAAACGGCACCATCGTCTTCTTCCCCTGGACGCGCAGAGAACAGGGGAGAAGAATTGTTTTTTTTTCTTTCTTCTCTTTTCACCTACTTTCTTTCCCGGCTTTGGCGCAATAAGACGCCCACAATTCACCCACTTGCCTGGCGTTGTTATCCGTTGAAGGTAGTGGAGGGGGCGGCCAACAGTAGCCGCCCCAACACGTTCTCCCTCCCCTGTTTTCCTATAAATACAGGGGAGGGCTGCTGGAAAAAAAGAAAAAAAAAAAAGAAAGAAAAGGGGACCGAGAGAGAGGGAACAGAAGGGAGAAGAGAGGGAGAAGAGAGGGAGAAGAGGGAGAAGAGAAGGGAGAACACAGAAGAAGAAGAAGAAGAAGCAGCAGAGGAGAAAACAAAGAAAACAGAGGAGAGAGAGAAGGAAAACGCAGAGCCACCGCCGGCCACCCCACTGTCAGCGCCGTTTCCTGTCGCCACCAGCAGCTCCGCCATCGACGACAGCCACCACAGGTCAGCCCTCAACCCCTTATCTCGTTTTACTGTTCATCTTCTTGCATGCAGAACGTGCACTGGGCACGTTCTGCAAACCAAGAATTAATTGCCCGGTTACTGTGCATGTGCACAGTAACTTGGCAAATTAATTCACTGGTTACTGTGCACACAGTAACCCGGTTACTATGTGCACAGTAACCAGCCCATGCATTTGGGCCATGTTCGGCCCAGCCCATGTAAAAGGGCCAGGTTTGGCCCAGCCCATGCAATTGGGCCTGATCCGGCCCATAAAAAAAAAGAAAAAATATTATTGTTTTAAAAAATATTTATGATGTTCCCATTTTTTATTTATGTTATTTTTATTAATATCGGGTAGTATTTTTTATGTCATAAAAATACAAATCGGGTATTAAAATACCCGGGTTTTTTGTCACAAACTTTCAAAAATACAAAAAATTAAAAAAAAAAACATTTTTGTGCATACGGCCAAGTGTCTCAAATCTAAAATATCATATCGTATTTTTCATATGTCAAAAAACAATATTTTAGCATGCATTTTGGCTTTAATAACCAGTTTATTAAAGTCAAGAGAACATTGGCCAAAATCTCAAAAAACAACAAAATATTTTATTTTGTTTGATTTTAGTATCAGGGATTATGAATTTATACGTAAATCGTATTCCTGATATTAAAAAGATATTTTCTTTTGACGGCTTCGAATAGTTAGTTTTTTACCCGATAAAGATAAGGATCTCCTTACAGGAGGACTTTTCTTAAACCGTAAACGAACCAACAATTCAAAAAAACCACAACACAATTTTAGATATTATCAGACATTAAAACAATGCAGCCTACCTTAGGTAGGGCGTAGTTGGGGTGCTAATACCTTCCCTTTACGCAACCAGTCTCCGTACCCGATCTCTAAAGACCAGTTAAGGTTTCTAGTAACCAGAATACTAGGTGGCGACTCCCAGTCCAAATTTTCACATGTAGAGACAAGAATTCCTTGTCTCTCCCTATTTGCCAGGAATAAATATTCCGATTTTTCCTTGAGGGTGGACGATCGCCGCGCCGCCGCACACGTGCGACAGTATTGATCGGAATGAGTTTGATTAAAAAAGAATGGCATACGCAATGATCTGTTGGTAAATGTTAGAACTGCCAAAATGATTACAAATGAACACATTTTCTGATGTTCCATTGGATGTAAATGAAAGCAATGTTTTCAATTTCTAGGTGATGGGCAGCGATGGGCTTTGGGATGTCATGAGTAGTGCAGATGTCATAAGCATAATCAAAGACACCGTCAAAGAACCTGGTATGTGCTCCAAGAGATTGGCAACAGAAGCTGCAGAACGAGGCAGCAAAGACAACATCACGGTCATTGTTGTCTTCCTGCGCCCAGTATCGACAGCTGAGAGAATTTATTAGGCAAACTGAAAATTGTCGATCACAAATGGATGATGTCGAGACCTAAACAAGATAATATGCTTTTACTCGGTCGTCACTGCTTCATGTAGTTTATTCATTCGTTTGTATGGTAATAAATTAGTGTATTAATTTATTTTCGTGAAGGCTTGCAATTATAATTTGTAAGCATGGATCATTGATTGCTAATCACCTGTACAACAGCGGGCGATTGGCAAATTTAAATTTAAACTCCAAGCCCCATCTCCTGATTTTCGATAATATTGTGTGAGTCGTCAGTGATTCAAAGCTGATGACCGGATCCTCGCTGGGAATCTGAAAAACCTGGCTCATATCATAACCATAGAAGACATATTCTGATTGATAATTCGCCAGCTCATCATCCTCACCTGAAATAATTCCTATCACGTGATCATCACTGAATCTTGCAAGCACCATCTGTTGATTTTCGCAAATCATTGGTTCTCGAATGAAGTTTAATTGCTGATGATCAGGCTCCACTTGCAAGGCAGGTTCAATGTTGACAATTACTGTCTCATCGTATAAAATATCTTCAGTAGCTTGAACTCCATTCTCTATTTGAACAATGGCTGCCTCAAGCTCCGTCTCCTGATTTTCAGTAATCATTGGTTCTTGAATGAAGTAAGCTTGGTCAGGCTCCACTTGCACCACAGGTTCAATGTTGTTGAATTACATTTCTTTATCAAAAGAATCTTCAGTAGAGAAACCTCCATCATCTTCCATTGCAACAGCAGCCGCCTCAAGCCATATCTCCTGATCTTCAGTTATCTGCTGCGTTTCTTGAGATTATGACAGTTTAGACCGAGTCGATTGATTGCCAATGTCCCAAGCTCTATTTTCTGAATATTATCGAAAGTATCTTCAGTAGATCGACCTCCGTCCATTGAAACCGTTGCAGCCTCAAGCCACATGTCCTGATATCTGCTGGGGTTCTTGAGCTGGTGACCTTATAGATTCAGAGTTGATCACTGTAAAAGTGGTAATGCTTTGAATGATCTTTGAATATATTCTCATCTTCAGCAACTTCAAAAACTTCTGCATTCATGTACTTCCTTTTTCTTGAAGTTGATTTCTTTTAAGAACCATGTTCACTCTTCTTGAGCTGAGAGATCACAGTATTTTCAGAAATAGATTCTGAACCATGCTGCAGCAGTATCCAACAGCCATGATGGTCTGATTGGAGTCCATGATCAGGGTGGCAAACTCACCAGATAAACCTCCATTAACTTCATTGTATAGAAAATAGCTTATCAATTATTCATCAGATGTGGGCAGAGAAAGATTGATGGAAATGTTAACCCTAAATTCACGGACTTATTATCTGAAATATAGCTATACGGTGACTGCGTTCTCAAAAGGTTTACAAAAACTTTGAATAGACTAAAAAACACCATCTAAAAAACAACTAAAAATCAGAAAGCTTAAAAGAAATTAAACCCAAAACAATCTCGGAAAAATAACAAAATTAGCCCAAACATTAACTTCTAGGTCTAATTTCTAATAAGCGACATTATAGCTTCCCATAAGAAAATTACTTATAGAATCACTTGGAAAAATTTAAATGAGATCTAACAATCAGTTTTCTCATTATCATCTTTCTAAGATGCTAACTTTGTCTAGCATAACCATATTTCTTTAACCTATCTTATTATTATATAAAAACATTTATTAAGCCATTCACATAGTATATCTAAGTTCCTCATCCGAATGCTCTGAAACCTTCAATCTCTACAAGCTCCAAGACCATTTTGCATTGTGCAACACAAGAATAGGGTTATGATCTTGATCAATGAGAAAGAAGTGTGGCAAGTTAGCATAGAAAGAAAGATTGTTTTTTAATATGATGCTACGGGTTTTTTGCTTGATAAGGAGAGATCAGCTGCATTTATATAGGAAAATATAATGGCAAGTAATCAATTAGCAAATCCAAATCCATTTTGGAATAAAAGAAAGGGTTGACATAACATGCCTGTATCTTAAGATAAAACAGAAATAGATTTTTTTTTTTTTATGGAGTTAAAATATTAAGAACTTCTGTCAACTATTTTTTTCCAAAGGGCTCATCGTAGCAAGCTTCACATAAAAGCAGAACCTAGAAACTAAAATGTCCTTTGGCACAAGAGTTGGAATTGGATTTATTTTTATTTTTAGTTTAAGTTAGTTGAGAATTCAACTAATAATCAAAGGTTATTTCACAAATAAAAAGATGGGGTTTAAACAAATTCCTCATGAACTGTATAATTAAGCCAAAATTAGCAGATTATGCAAGAAATACTGTCCTATAACCTCTAAAAATGGTCCAACAGAGAGCACCTGCACATAGCATAACATGCCTTTATTAACCGATCATACACAGTGACTGAGAGATTGTTGAAGTATTCATGTATATCATCATTACAGATTGCAATGTGCTATTTTCCATCTTCAGAGCAAACAATCTGAGTAGAAGCGATTAGGGATCATCTGAACCTCATTTTCTTGAACGAGTTCTCCGGAATTCCTTGCAACAACATCTTAGGAAATGTCTCGAACCAATAGTTGGCGGGATAGTTGTCACCTTCGACTTCATCAGACTTAGCGAACAACGAATCCGAATCCAAGCATTCGTTCAAGTCACTGCCGTAAACAGGCTGGACTGCACTCGCCGCAAGTACTCCATTAGCAGAAGCACCTTTAACACTGACCTTATCATTCCCTACTCTGACAATGGGGATGAACTTCAATTGCGCAGGCTCCACTTTCAAGGCATGTTTAAGATTGATGTTTTCTGGTTCAATCTCAAAAGTACTTTCAGCAAGGCCAACTCCATTACGGTTTTCAATAATCGCCGGTCCTTGAGCGTGCAAAACGAGGGGTTCATAGTTTCTGAACCGCTTTCGTCCTCTCTTCTTTGGATTCCCCTCAACCGACCTAAATTTCTCATTGACACTCCTGTCTCCACCCTTACTAATCTTTCCTTTAACCACCATAGCCTCCTGAGATGATGCAAAACTTGAACCGGGTTGAGAAACTAAATCCAACCCAGCTTGTGAAATCGCAGTTTTAACAGTTCCAAAATCATCTAACTTTGCAGAGATACAAACTTGACAAGCAACCAACTTATTACTAATAGTTCTAGATCCAAGAATCACACCTTCAGCATTAATCATTTTATCATCAATAAAAGGAGATAAAACAGTAGAAACTGACCTATCAAGGTAACCCACTTCAAGATTATCAGCATTCAGAACCTTTATAGCAGGATTCTGATCATCAGGCTTTCTTGGATGAAGCACAAGTCGAACTGATTCACGCTCATTGAAGAATACTATACCATATCTGCGACTCACTATAATACTGGCCATAGCAAAACCAACGTTGAAGGTTTCATTGAGGAGAACTTGTTGTGGTGGAGAATAATCGCAATCATCGAAAGAAGAAGAATCGTCCCAATCATCAAGATTGTAAAGGCTCACTAGGTCTTCTTGAAATCCTTCTTCTTCCATTATAGAAAATGATAGAACGATTGATCAGTTATTTTCTTTCTTCTTGTTTCTTTCCTTTGTCTATGAACGGAGAGAGGGAGGGATTTTTGGTGTTTGAGAATCTAAGCATGTATGAGGTTAGATAGTATATGCCGGTAATGCCGTTATATTGTTTGATCCACAAGGTAAAGGTATCTCTACTCACTAGTTACTCACATAACTCGGGCAGGTCCTATGGATTTCTCCAGGTTAAAGGTTTTGGCTGGTTCAACTAATAATTCAACTAAAAATACTCTTTACAAACCAGAGAGAATCTGAGTGGACAGTCCTATTCTTTCTTCTGATATAAATCATTTGAATGATCCTTTTCTCCGTTTCATGTTGTTGAAGAAGTACTCCTCGCATTTCTTCTTGTTTAGATTTCACATTTTCATGCCTTGAAGCTCTGTCCTGGTCTAATTCCAAACCAAATCCGATAATTAATTTTCCTTCTCCCTATCCACTGAATCGAATCATTCAGCTCTAATCCTGAATCTTGAAAACTCCTCCACTCCAGCCTAGTGAACATCTTGTTAGATTAAATCTCACTTTTCTCCTTGAGGAGGAGGAATCCATGATGGTTCACTATGCACTTTTGACTTGTTTATCCACATAAGAATATCATTTGATGATCTTAGTAAGTCTATCCCAGTATATATAGCAGAAGCTCTCACGGGAGTCTCATCACAACATTTCGCCCATGTTGCAACTCAATTGAGAAGTGAGTAATATATATCGTTCCAGCTGGTTTCCACCTCATTGAAAATTAAATTATTGCGAGCATTCCAAAAAAACCAAACTATTTTAAAGAAAAATAATCGGATTCGGTCTACATACCTTCCATGTAAATAATCAAAGTAGAAGCGATTAGGAATCATCTCAGCTTTAATTTTTTGGAAGAGACTTCTTTGGAATTCCTTGTAATAACATCTTATAAAAAGTCTCTGGGGATAATTGTCACCTTCTGTATCAGAAGATAATGGATCGGAAGCCAAGTTCAATCAATTCTATCACGACCCGAATCCCGGATCCATGACCGGCACATAGGCAAGGTTCCCCTCCAAGATTCCAAACCTATGCGAACCCAAACTTACATACAATCCTTTAAACAACTCAATCAGAATTTAACACAGCATTAACAACAAATTAACTTCATAACATAATTCAATTGTCTTGATACAAGAGTTAATATAATTTCATAGTTTTGGAGCACTAACTTGACATAAAAAGGAAGATACAAATTACAACCAAAAAGCAGGTTCGGAAGGTTCAACAAAAGTAACCCGCTATCAAGCTATAAGTCTAAAAAGAATAATAATGAGAGGGTGAGTTCAACAACTCAGTGAGTAGATAATGTTCAATATACACACACGAGGTAATATAGCAATGAGAAATATATATACAAGTATGGCTTTCGTTCTTATACGAAGGTTTATCAAATAGGCCATAACAAGAATATCATATGGTAGAACTCGTCAGAAAATCAAAATGCAATGAGCATGAGGCTCCGTACTGTGGGATGATCAGTCCACACAGGTTGGTGACTCCCCCGACCAACTAGGGTTCAGATACGATGTGCACAAAGACTAACACTACCCTGTTAGCATGGGTATTCTGACTGACATATCATAGGTTCATAATCATAATCTAACAAACATATTCATATCTCAAAGCTCAACTCATGACATCCATCAAATGAGGAGCTATCAATTCAGAAGTCAAATCATATTGGTTCATATCAAGAAATCAGATTCAATAATTGATCATGCTTTATCATATCAAGGATAATAATCAGCATATATATTATCAAGAAGCATGATCCAATTCATATTAACAAATCAAATAATTATAATATTTCTCATGCATATGGAAAATTATCCACTCACCTGACTCAAAAGCAAACGGAAGTCAAAAGCAGACACCGAAGAAAATCCTACTGACGTCCTGCCGGTAGAATATCAGGATTATCTGAATACAAAGGAGACATATTCAAGAATGACTCGAAAGAACATTTAACCTATTTAATACACTTAGCTAAGGGTGTATTCCGTAACCCTATATGTTTTTAAACTAACTAGTCAATTTTCTCAAAAATCCAAAATCTAACGGTTTTCCCGAAATCTAATCCATAATAGAAACAACTAATAAAATTGGTAATAATTCACTAAATAACCCTTAATTATTTATCAACTAATCTGCAAAAGCTAATATTGCAGCTAGGGACTAATCTGGAATTTATTATATTTTTAGGGCCAAATTGTAATTTTCATCTAATGGAGGACCAAACTGAAATTTGTCATAAATCCATGAATACACTGAAATTCTGACCATAATTAATCCTCAATTCTGTCCAGGATGTATCATTATGCTCCAGGGATCATTCTGGAATTTTACTAAATTTTTAGGGTCAAATCGTACTTTTTGTCAAATTGGAGGACTAAATTGAAAGTATTAAATTCTCTTATCTATACAGTAATTCTACCCATAATTCATATGTTATTCTGTTCAGAATCTCGGAATATGCTCCAGGGAGCAATTTGTAATTTTCCAAAGTTCGAGGACTAAACTGTAATTTCCACAAATTGAGGGACCAAATTGAATTTTCGTCATCTTCGTCATCTTCAACCTCAAACCCAGAATTTCAATAGATCACCTACTGTTATCCCCTGATTTCTAACAAAATTTCACCATTTAAACAAAATCATAACTCAAAATCATTATCCTTCAATTCAATCTCTCAAAATCAACTAATTAATCAAATACCCACAATAATCAACTCCTAACCTTCAAATTAATTCATCAATTAACCCAAAACACAAATTCTCAAAACCCTAACATTCATCAAAACCGAAGTTTAAACTTCAATAACATATATATATATATATACATAATCTTACCTTTTTATTTATTTCCTCCAACTTCTTTCTATTTCCTTTCCAATTTCCCTCTTTTCTCTTCTTCTTCTTCTTCCTCCCTTCTCTCTCACGGTTCTGCTCTCTAATTTCAGATCACACTTTCCTTTTTTTTTTTTTTACTTCCTATTTATATTTATCAATTTTTGTTCAATTACCATAATACCCCTTATTCATTTATTCCAACTTTTAAGCCTCCAAGGGCTTTGTTGTAATATCCTATCTTATTAATTTCAAAACATTACAATCTCTCCACCTTATAAAAGTTTCGTCCTCGAAACTTAATAGAAAAGATTGAATACTTACCGAGATTATCGAAAAGATGAGGATACTCCTCACGCATCTTATCCTCGAGCTCCCATGTCGCTTCCTCATGTGAATGACCTTTCCATTTCACTTTCACTGAAGCTATGTCCTTCGACCTAAGCTTCCTCACTTGTCGATCGACTATAGCTTCCGGTTGCACCTCATAAACCATATCATCCCTCAAGTCAATAGGATGAACCTCTAACACATGCGATGGATCTGACATATATTTCCTTAACATGGAAACATGAAATACCAGATGAATAGCAGACAAGTTTGGTGGTAATGCTAACCGATAAGCAACTGCCCCAACTCTATCCAGAATCTCATACGGTCCAATGAATCGAGGACTCAACTTGCCTTTCTTCCCAAACCTGAATACTCCTTTTGTAGGTGATACTTTTAAGAACACACAATCACCCACTGAAAACTCTAAGTCACGCCTTCTTCTATCTGCGTAACTTTTATGTCTACTCTGAGCTGTTTGAAGCTTCTTTCTAATTACCTCAATCTTCTCTAAGGTAATCTGAATCAACTCTGGTCCCATTAGCCTCTTCTCACCAACCTCAAACCAACAAACTGGTGATCTACACTTCCGACCATACAAAGCCTCATAAGGTGCCATCTCTATGCTAGCCTGATAACTGTTGTTGTAAGCAAATTTCACTAATGGTAGGAACTTACTCCAACCAACTCCAAAATCCATAACACAAGCCCTTAACATATCCTCTAAGGTCTGAATAGTCCTCTCAGACTGACCATCTGTCTGAGGGTGAAAAGCTGTACTCAACTGCACTTTAGTACCCATAGCCTCTTGAAATTTCACCCAAAACCGTGATGTAAACTGTGGACCTCTATCAGACACTATCGAGATTGGCACTCCATGCAACCGTACAATCTCACTAATAAACAATTCCGCCAACTTTGCATATCCATAAGTAATCTTAACTGGAAGAAAATGGGTTGATTTTGTCAACCTGTCAACAATCACCCATATCGAATCATAACCCTCCTGACTCCTAGGCAATCCTGTCACAAAGTCCATTGTGATCCTTTCCCACTTCCATTCTGGAATCAACAATGGTTGCAACAATCCAGGAGGTTTCTGGTGTTCACCCTTTACCCTTTGACAGGTCAAACACCTAGAAACAAAATCTTCTACATCAGCCTTCATCCTATTCCACCAATAACACACCTTAAGGTCTTTATACATCTTGGTGGAACCTAGATGCATTGTGTAAACTGTCTGATGTGCCTCTATCATCAAGTCGCTCCTCAGATCATCAACATCAGGTACACAAAGCCTATCCATATATCTCAACACATCATCATCACCAATCACAAAACCTACAGCTTTACCCTGCTCAACCTCATTTCTAATCCTGAGTAGGGAATCATCTTTCTTTTGAGCTGCTTTTATCTTATCAAACAAATCTGACTTAACCTGAAAATGAGCAATCATTGCTCCAGCTTCACTAAGATCAAATCTGACTCCTTCATCCACTAACTCACGCAGCTCCCTAATCAGAGGTCTTCGTACCTCCTGAATATGAGCTAAGCTCCCTGATGATTTTCTACTCAAAGCATCGGCAGCTATATTTGCCCTACCCGGGTGGTACTGTATGGTACAATCATAATCCTTTAGTAGTTCCATCCATCTCCTCTGCCTCAGGTTTAGATCCCTCTGTTGAAAGATGTATTTCAAACTCTTGTGATCTGTAAAGATCTCACAAGTTTCACCATACAAGTAGTGCCTCCAAATCTTCAAAGCAAAAATCACAGCCGCCATCTCTAAATCATGTGTAGGATAGTTCTGTTCATGCTTCTTCAGCTGCCGTGAAGCATATGCAATAACCTTGCCATGCTGCATTAGAACACATCCTAACCCCACTCTCGAAGCATCACAATACACTATGTAACCACCAGAACCTGATGGTACTGTTAGAATAGGTGCTGTAGTCAATCTTTCTTTCAACTCTGAGAAACTTTTCTCACAAGCTTCAGACCACTGAAACTTAACATTTTTCTGCGTTAACTTAGTCAATGGTGCAGAAATCCGAGAAAAGTTCTCCACAAACTCCGATAGTAGCCAGCCAAACCTAAGAAACTTCTAATCTCTATCGCCGAAGTAGGCCTAAGCCACTGCTTAACTGCCTCAATCTTTTGAGGATCAGCCTCAATCTTTTGAGGATCAACCTCAATCCCATTCCTTGACACTACATGCCCAAGAAATGCTACACTCTCCAACCAAAACTCACTCTTTGAGAACTTGCCATACAACTGATGATCTCGCAGAGTTTGAAGCACCATTCTCAAATGCTGCTCATGCTCCTCTCTAGACCTCGAATACACCAAAATATCATCAATAAAAACTATCACAAATCGATCAATAAATTGGCCAAACACTCTATTCATCAAGTCCATAAAAGCTGCTGGTGCATTTGTCAACCCAAAAGACATCACTAAGAACTCATAATGACCATACCGAGTTCTAAAAGCTGTCTTTGAAATGTCTGCCTCCCTAATCCTCAACTGATGATACCCAGATCGAAGATCGATCTTAGAAAATAATTGAGCTCCCTGTAACTGATCAAACAAATCATCTATACGAGGGAGTGGGTATCTATTTCGAACTGTCACCCGATTCAATTGCCTATAATCTATACACAACCTCAATGACCCATCTTTCTTCTTCACAGACAACACCGGAGCTCCCCAAGGGGACAAACTTGGTCGGATGAACTTTTTATCCAATAAATCTTGCAGCTGCTCCTTTAACTCTCTCAATTCTGCTGGCGTCATTCTATATGGTGCCATTGATATTGGTTCAGTGCCCGGAACCAAATCAATACAAAACTCAATCTCCCTATACGGAGGCAATCCAGGTAAGTCATCGGGAAATACATCGATAAACTCTCTAACTATAGGGACTTCATCTAATTGAGGAACTTCTTTCTCTACATCCACTATAAATGCTAGGTAGCACTGTACCCCTTTTCGGGCCATTTTCCTCGAGATAGCCGACAACATAATTGATGGAGACCCAATCTTATCTCCTTGAAATACCAACCCAACTTCTTGATCTAGATCAAACATTATTTTCTTATCCCAACAATTTATCGAAGCCCTATGCTTAGCCAACCAATCCATTCCTAAAATCACATCAAAATCAACCATATCTAAGACATTTAAGTCTCCCATAAAGATCTTATCTCCAATCTCTATTTCACAATCCAGATACACATACTTTACTAATATTAACTCATCTAAGGGAGTGGAGACTGAAATGGGGGATTTTAACAAGGTTGGTTGTTTATCTAACCTCATAGCAAAATATGGGGACACAAATGAATGGATTGCACTCATATCAAACAAAACTTTTGCTTCAAAAGATCAAACAGGAAAAACATGTTGAGGTACGGATGTACTGCCCTACCTCCTATACCTTGCATTTCTAAATTACATAATAAGGACATCATCTTTAATTGTCATTTACTCTAATAGTATCAGTTGTTCGTCTATTCCTCGACATTTCCTAAAATAAAAGAGAGAGCACTTAAGTCATGCTAGAACAATAGCATGATAATTATCATAGAATTATAGGAAAGCATATATATCCCAACATGCTTGATGAGAATTTAAAATTTCAAAAACAACAAACAAGACGATACGAATCCTAATGCTCCACTTATTATGAAATTAACTATATTATTGATTCTTAAACCTAAAGCTCTGATACCAAGTTTGTCACGACCCGAATCCCGGATCCATGACCGGCACATAGGCAAGGTTCCCCTCCAAGGTTCCAAACCTATGTGAACCCAAACTTACATACAATCCTTTAAACAACTCAATCAGAGTTTAACGCAGCATTAACAATAAATTAACTTCATAACATAATTCAATTGTCTTAATACAAGAGTTAATATAATTTCATAGTTTTGGAGCACTAACTTGACATAAAAAGGAAGATACAAATTACAACCAAAAAGCAGGTTCGGAAGGTTCAACAAAAGTAACCCGCTATCAAGCTATAAGCCTAAAAAGAATAATAATGAGAGGGTGAGTTCAACAACTCAGTGAGTAGATAATGTTCAATATACACACACGAGGTAATATAGCAATGAGAAATATATATACAAGTATGGCTTTCGTTCTTATACGAAGGTTTATCAAATAGGCCATAACAAGAATATCATATGGTAGAACTCGTCAGAAAATCAAAATGCAATGAGCATGAGGCTCCGTACTGTGGGATGATCAGTCCACACAGGTTGGTGACTCCCCCGACCAACTAGGGTTCAGATACGATGTGCACAAAGACTAACACTACCCTGTTAGCATGGGTATTCTGACTGACATATCATAGGTTCATAATCATAATCTAACAAACATATTCATATCTCAAAGCTCAACTCATGACATCCATCAAATGAGGAGCTATCAATTCAGAAGTCAAATCATATTGGTTCATATCAAGAAATCAGATTCAATAATTGATCATGCTTTATCATATCAAGGATAATAATCAGCATATATATTATCAAGAAGCATGATCCAATTCATATTAACAAATCAAATAATTATAATATTTCTCATGCATATGGAAAATTATCCACTCACCTGACTCAAAAGCAAACGGAAGTCAAAAGCAGACACCGAAGAAAATCCTACTGACGTCCTGCCGGTAGAATATCAGGATTATCTGAATACAAAGGAGACATATTCAAGAATGACTCGAAAGAACATTTAACCTATTTAATACACTTAGCTAAGGGTGTATTCCGTAACCCTATATGTTTTTAAACTAACTAGTCAATTTTCTCAAAAATCCAAAATCTAACGGTTTTCCCGAAATCTAATCCATAATAGAAACAACTAATAAAATTGGTAATAATTCACTAAATAACCCTTAATTATTTATCAACTAATCTGCAAAAGCTAATATTGCAGCTAGGGACTAATCTGGAATTTATTATATTTTTAGGGCCAAATTGTAATTTTCATCTAATGGAGGACCAAACTGAAATTTGTCATAAATCCATGAATACACTGAAATTCTGACCATAATTAATCCTCAATTCTGTCCAGGATGTATCATTATGCTCCAGGGATCATTCTGGAATTTTACTAAATTTTTAGGGTCAAATCGTACTTTTTGTCAAATTGGAGGACTAAATTGAAAGTATTAAATTCTCTTATCTATACAGTAATTCTACCCATAATTCATATGTTATTCTGTTCAGAATCTCGGAATATGCTCCAGGGAGCAATTTGTAATTTTCCAAAGTTCGAGGACTAAACTGTAATTTCCACAAATTGAGGGACCAAATTGAATTTTCGTCATCTTCGTCATCTTCAACCTCAAACCCAGAATTTCAATAGATCACCTACTGTTATCCCCTGATTTCTAACAAAATTTCACCATTTAAACAAAATCATAACTCAAAATCATTATCCTTCAATTCAATCTCTCAAAATCAACTAATTAATCAAATACCCACAATAATCAACTCCTAACCTTCAAATTAATTCATCAATTAACCCAAAACACAAATTCTCAAAACCCTAACATTCATCAAAACCGAAGTTTAAACTTCAATAACATATATATATATATATATACATAATCTTACCTTTTTATTTATTTCCTCCAACTTCTTTCTATTTCCTTTCCAATTTCCCTCTTTTCTCTTCTTCTTCTTCTTCCTCCCTTCTCTCTCACGGTTCTGCTCTCTAATTTCAGATCACACTTTCCTTTTTTTTTTTTTTACTTCCTATTTATATTTATCAATTTTTGTTCAATTACCATAATACCCCTTATTCATTTATTCCAACTTTTAAGCCTCCAAGGGCTTTGTTGTAATATCCTATCTTATTAATTTCAAAACATTACAATCTCTCCACCTTATAAAAGTTTCGTCCTCGAAACTTAATAGAAAAGATTGAATACTTACCGAGATTATCGAAAAGATGAGGATACTCCTCACGCATCTTATCCTCGAGCTCCCATGTCGCTTCCTCATGTGAATGACCTTTCCATTTCACTTTCACTGAAGCTATGTCCTTCGACCTAAGCTTCCTCACTTGTCGATCGACTATAGCTTCCGGTTGCACCTCATAAACCATATCATCCCTCAAGTCAATAGGATGAACCTCTAACACATGCGATGGATCTGACATATATTTCCTTAACATGGAAACATGAAATACCAGATGAATAGCAGACAAGTTTGGTGGTAATGCTAACCGATAAGCAACTGCCCCAACTCTATCCAGAATCTCATACGGTCCAATGAATCGAGGACTCAACTTGCCTTTCTTCCCAAACCTGAATACTCCTTTTGTAGGTGATACTTTTAAGAACACACAATCACCCACTGAAAACTCTAAGTCACGCCTTCTTCTATCTGCGTAACTTTTATGTCTACTCTGAGCTGTTTGAAGCTTCTTTCTAATTACCTCAATCTTCTCTAAGGTAATCTGAATCAACTCTGGTCCCATTAGCCTCTTCTCACCAACCTCAAACCAACAAACTGGTGATCTACACTTCCGACCATACAAAGCCTCATAAGGTGCCATCTCTATGCTAGCCTGATAACTGTTGTTGTAAGCAAATTTCACTAATGGTAGGAACTTACTCCAACCAACTCCAAAATCCATAACACAAGCCCTTAACATATCCTCTAAGGTCTGAATAGTCCTCTCAGACTGACCATCTGTCTGAGGGTGAAAAGCTGTACTCAACTGCACTTTAGTACCCATAGCCTCTTGAAATTTCACCCAAAACCGTGATGTAAACTGTGGACCTCTATCAGACACTATCGAGATTGGCACTCCATGCAACCGTACAATCTCACTAATAAACAATTCCGCCAACTTTGCATATCCATAAGTAATCTTAACTGGCAGAAAATGGGCTGATTTTGTCAACCTGTCAACAATCACCCATATCGAATCATAACCCTCCTGACTCCTAGGCAATCCTGTCACAAAGTCCATTGTGATCCTTTCCCACTTCCATTCTGGAATCAACAATGGTTGCAACAATCCAGGAGGTTTCTGGTGTTCACCCTTTACCCTTTGACAGGTCAAACACCTAGAAACAAAATCTTCTACATCAGCCTTCATCCTATTCCACCAATAACACACCTTAAGGTCTTTATACATCTTGGTGGAACCTAAATGCATTGTGTAAACTGTCTGATGTGCCTCTATCATCAAGTCGCTCCTCAGATCATCAACATCAGGTACACAAAGCCTATCCATATATCTCAACACATCATCATCACCAATCACAAAACCTACAGCTTTACCCTGCTCAACCTCATTTCTAATCCTGAGTAGGGAATCATCTTTCTTTTGAGCTGCTTTTATCTTATCAAACAAATCTGACTTAACCTGAAAATGAGCAATCATTGCTCCAGCTTCACTAAGATCAAATCTGACTCCTTCATCCACTAACTCACGCAGCTCCCTAATCAGAGGTCTTCGTACCTCCTGAATATGAGCTAAGCTCCCTGATGATTTTCTACTCAAAGCATCGGCAGCTATATTTGCCCTACCCGGGTGGTACTGTATGGTACAATCATAATCCTTTAGTAGTTCCATCCATCTCCTCTGCCTCAGGTTTAGATCCCTCTGTTGAAAGATGTATTTCAAACTCTTGTGATCTGTAAAGATCTCACAAGTTTCACCATACAAGTAGTGCCTCCAAATCTTCAAAGCAAAAATCACAGCCGCCATCTCTAAATCATGTGTAGGATAGTTCTGTTCATGCTTCTTCAGCTGCCGTGAAGCATATGCAATAACCTTGCCATGCTGCATTAGAACACATCCTAACCCCACTCTCGAAGCATCACAATACACTATGTAACCACCAGAACCTGATGGTACTGCTAGAATAGGTGCTGTAGTCAATCTTTCTTTCAACTCTGAGAAACTTTTCTCACAAGCTTCAGACCACTGAAACTTAACATTTTTCTGCGTTAACTTAGTCAATGGTGCAGAAATCCGAGAAAAGTTCTCCACAAACCTCCGATAGTAGCCAGCCAAACCTAAGAAACTTCTAATCTCTATCGCCGAAGTAGGCCTAAGCCACTGCTTAACTGCCTCAATCTTTTGAGGATCAGCCTCAATCTTTTAAGGATCAACCTCAATCCCATTCCTTGACACTACATGCCCAAGAAATGCTACACTCTCCAACCAAAACTCACTCTTTGAGAACTTGCCATACAACTGATGATCTCGCAGAGTTTGAAGCACCATTCTCAAATGCTGCTCATGCTCCTCTCTAGACCTCGAATACACCAAAATATCATCAATAAAAACTATCACAAATCGATCAATAAATTGGCCAAACACTCTATTCATCAAGTCCATAAAAGCTGCTGGTGCATTTGTCAACCCAAAAGACATCACTAAGAACTCATAATGACCATACCGAGTTCTAAAAGCTGTCTTTGAAATGTCTGCCTCCCTAATCCTCAACTGATGATACCCAGATCGAAGATCGATCTTAGAAAATAATTGAGCTCCCTGTAACTGATCAAACAAATCATCTATACGAGGGAGTGGGTATCTATTTCGAACTGTCACCCGATTCAATTGCCTATAATCTATACACAACCTCAATGACCCATCTTTCTTCTTCACAGACAACACCGGAGCTCCCCAAGGGGACAAACTTGGTCGGATGAACTTTTTATCCAATAAATCTTGCAGCTGCTCCTTTAACTCTCTCAATTCTGCTGGCGTCATTCTATATGGTGCCATTGATATTGGTTCAGTGCCCGGAACCAAATCAATACAAAACTCAATCTCCCTATACGGAGGCAATCCAGGTAAGTCATCGGGAAATACATCGATAAACTCTCTAACTATAGGGACTTCATCTAATTGAGGAACTTCTTTCTCTACATCCACTATAAATGCTAGGTAGCACTGTACCCCTTTTCGGGCCATTTTCCTCGAGATAGCCGACAACATAATTGATGGAGACCCAATCTTATCTCCTTGAAATACCAACCCAACTTCTTGATCTAGATCAAACATTATTTTCTTACCCCAACAATTTATCGAAGCCCTATGCTTAGCCAACCAATCCATTCCTAAAATCACATCAAAATCAACCATATCTAAGACATTTAAGTCTCCCATAAAGATCTTATCTCCAATCTCTATTTCACAATCCAGATACACATACTTTACTAATATTAACTCATCTAAGGGAGTGGAGACTGAAATGGGGGATTTTAACAAGGTTGGTTGTTTATCTAACCTCATAGCAAAATATGGGGACACAAATGAATGGATTGCACCCATATCAAACAAAACTTTTGCTTCAAAAGATCAAACAGGAAAAACATGTTGAGGTACGGATGTACTGCCCTACCTCCTATACCTTGCATTTCTAAATTACATAATAAGGACATCATCTTTAATTGTCATTTACTCTAATAGTATCAGTTGTTCGTCTATTCCTCGACATTTCCTAAAATAAAAGAGAGAGCACTTAAGTCATGCTAGAACAATAGCATGATAATTATCATAGAATTATAGGAAAGCATATATATCCCAACATGCTTGATGAGAATTTAAAATTTCAAAAACAACAAACAAGACGATACGGATCCTAATGCTCCACTTATTATGAAATTAATTATATTATTGATTCTTAAACCTAAAGCTCTGATACCAAGTTTGTCACGACCCGAATCCCGGATCCATGACCGGCACATAGGCAAGGTTCCCCTCCAAGGTTCCAAACCTATGTGAACCCAAACTTACATACAATCCTTTAAACAACTCAATCAGAGTTTAACGCAGCATTAACAATAAATTAACTTCATAACATAATTCAATTGTCTTAATACAAGAGTTAATATAATTTCATAGTTTTGGAGCACTAACTTGACATAAAAAGGAAGATACAAATTACAACCAAAAAGCAGGTTCGGAAGGTTCAACAAAAGTAACCCGCTATCAAGCTATAAGCCTAAAAAGAATAATAATGAGAGGGTGAGTTCAACAACTCAGTGAGTAGATAATGTTCAATATACACACACGAGGTAATATAGCAATGAGAAATATATATACAAGTATGGCTTTCGTTCTTATACGAAGGTTTATCAAATAGGCCATAACAAGAATATCATATGGTAGAACTCGTCAGAAAATCAAAATGCAATGAGCATGAGGCTCCGTACTGTGGGATGATCAGTCCACACAGGTTGGTGACTCCCCCGACCAACTAGGGTTCAGATACGATGTGCACAAAGACTAACACTACCCTGTTAGCATGGGTATTCTGACTGACATATCATAGGTTCATAATCATAATCTAACAAACATATTCATATCTCAAAGCTCAACTCATGACATCCATCAAATGAGGAGCTATCAATTCAGAAGTCAAATCATATTGGTTCATATCAAGAAATCAGATTCAATAATTGATCATGCTTTATCATATCAAGGATAATAATCAGCATATATATTATCAAGAAGCATGATCCAATTCATATTAACAAATCAAATAATTATAATATTTCTCATGCATATGGAAAATTATCCACTCACCTGACTCAAAAGCAAACGGAAGTCAAAAGCAGACACCGAAGAAAATCCTACTGACGTCCTGCCGGTAGAATATCAGGATTATCTGAATACAAAGGAGACATATTCAAGAATGACTCGAAAGAACATTTAACCTATTTAATACACTTAGCTAAGGGTGTATTCCGTAACCCTATATGTTTTTAAACTAACTAGTCAATTTTCTCAAAAATCCAAAATCTAACGGTTTTCCCGAAATCTAATCCATAATAGAAACAACTAATAAAATTGGTAATAATTCACTAAATAACCCTTAATTATTTATCAACTAATCTGCAAAAGCTAATATTGCAGCTAGGGACTAATCTGGAATTTATTATATTTTTAGGGCCAAATTGTAATTTTCATCTAATGGAGGACCAAACTGAAATTTGTCATAAATCCATGAATACACTGAAATTCTGACCATAATTAATCCTCAATTCTGTCCAGGATGTATCATTATGCTCCAGGGATCATTCTGGAATTTTACTAAATTTTTAGGGTCAAATCGTACTTTTTGTCAAATTGGAGGACTAAATTGAAAGTATTAAATTCTCTTATCTATACAGTAATTCTACCCATAATTCATATGTTATTCTGTTCAGAATCTCGGAATATGCTCCAGGGAGCAATTTGTAATTTTCCAAAGTTCGAGGACTAAACTGTAATTTCCACAAATTGAGGGACCAAATTGAATTTTCGTCATCTTCGTCATCTTCAACCTCAAACCCAGAATTTCAATAGATCACCTACTGTTATCCCCTGATTTCTAACAAAATTTCACCATTTAAACAAAATCATAACTCAAAATCATTATCCTTCAATTCAATCTCTCAAAATCAACTAATTAATCAAATACCCACAATAATCAACTCCTAACCTTCAAATTAATTCATCAATTAACCCAAAACACAAATTCTCAAAACCCTAACATTCATCAAAACCGAAGTTTAAACTTCAATAACATATATATATATATATACATAATCTTACCTTTTTATTTATTTCCTCCAACTTCTTTCTATTTCCTTTCCAATTTCCCTCTTTTCTCTTCTTCTTCTTCTTCCTCCCTTCTCTCTCACGGTTCTGCTCTCTAATTTCAGATCACACTTTCCTTTTTTTTTTTTTACTTCCTATTTATATTTATCAATTTTTGTTCAATTACCATAATACCCCTTATTCATTTATTCCAACTTTTAAGCCTCCAAGGGCTTTGTTGTAATATCCTATCTTATTAATTTCAAAACATTACAATCTCTCCACCTTATAAAAGTTTCGTCCTCGAAACTTAATAGAAAAGATTGAATACTTACCGAGATTATCGAAAAGATGAGGATACTCCTCACGCATCTTATCCTCGAGCTCCCATGTCGCTTCCTCATGTGAATGACCTTTCCATTTCACTTTCACTGAAGCTATGTCCTTCGACCTAAGCTTCCTCACTTGTCGATCGACTATAGCTTCCGGTTGCACCTCATAAACCATATCATCCCTCAAGTCAATAGGATGAACCTCTAACACATGCGATGGATCTGACATATATTTCCTTAACATGGAAACATGAAATACCAGATGAATAGCAGACAAGTTTGGTGGTAATGCTAACCGATAAGCAACTGCCCCAACTCTATCCAGAATCTCATACGGTCCAATGAATCGAGGACTCAACTTGCCTTTCTTCCCAAACCTGAATACTCCTTTTGTAGGTGATACTTTTAAGAACACACAATCACCCACTGAAAACTCTAAGTCACGCCTTCTTCTATCTGCGTAACTTTTATGTCTACTCTGAGCTGTTTGAAGCTTCTTTCTAATTACCTCAATCTTCTCTAAGGTAATCTGAATCAACTCTGGTCCCATTAGCCTCTTCTCACCAACCTCAAACCAACAAACTGGTGATCTACACTTCCGACCATACAAAGCCTCATAAGGTGCCATCTCTATGCTAGCCTGATAACTGTTGTTGTAAGCAAATTTCACTAATGGTAGGAACTTACTCCAACCAACTCCAAAATCCATAACACAAGCCCTTAACATATCCTCTAAGGTCTGAATAGTCCTCTCAGACTGACCATCTGTCTGAGGGTGAAAAGCTGTACTCAACTGCACTTTAGTACCCATAGCCTCTTGAAATTTCACCCAAAACCGTGATGTAAACTGTGGACCTCTATCAGACACTATCGAGATTGGCACTCCATGCAACCGTACAATCTCACTAATAAACAATTCCGCCAACTTTGCATATCCATAAGTAATCTTAACTGGCAGAAAATGGGCTGATTTTGTCAACCTGTCAACAATCACCCATATCGAATCATAACCCTCCTGACTCCTAGGCAATCCTGTCACAAAGTCCATTGTGATCCTTTCCCACTTCCATTCTGGAATCAACAATGGTTGCAACAATCCAGGAGGTTTCTGGTGTTCACCCTTTACCCTTTGACAGGTCAAACACCTAGAAACAAAATCTTCTACATCAGCCTTCATCCTATTCCACCAATAACACACCTTAAGGTCTTTATACATCTTGGTGGAACCTAGATGCATTGTGTAAACTGTCTGATGTGCCTCTATCATCAAGTCGCTCCTCAGATCATCAACATCAGGTACACAAAGCCTATCCATATATCTCAACACATCATCATCACCAATCACAAAACCTACAGCTTTACCCTGCTCAACCTCATTTCTAATCCTGAGTAGGGAATCATCTTTCTTTTGAGCTGCTTTTATCTTATCAAACAAATCTGACTTAACCTGAAAATGAGCAATCATTGCTCCAGCTTCACTAAGATCAAATCTGACTCCTTCATCCACTAACTCACGCAGCTCCCTAATCAGAGGTCTTCGTACCTCCTGAATATGAGCTAAGCTCCCTGATGATTTTCTACTCAAAGCATCGGCAGCTATATTTGCCCTACCCGGGTGGTACTGTATGGTACAATCATAATCCTTTAGTAGTTCCATCCATCTCCTCTGCCTCAGGTTTAGATCCCTCTGTTGAAAGATGTATTTCAAACTCTTGTGATCTGTAAAGATCTCACAAGTTTCACCATACAAGTAGTGCCTCCAAATCTTCAAAGCAAAAATCACAGCCGCCATCTCTAAATCATGTGTAGGATAGTTCTGTTCATGCTTCTTCAGCTGCCGTGAAGCATATGCAATAACCTTGCCATGCTGCATTAGAACACATCCTAACCCCACTCTCGAAGCATCACAATACACTATGTAACCACCAGAACCTGATGGTACTGCTAGAATAGGTGCTGTAGTCAATCTTTCTTTCAACTCTGAGAAACTTTTCTCACAAGCTTCAGACCACTGAAACTTAACATTTTTCTGCGTTAACTTAGTCAATGGTGCAGAAATCCGAGAAAAGTTCTCCACAAACCTCCGATAGTAGCCGGCCAAACCTAAGAAACTTCTAATCTCTGTCGCCGAAGTAGGCCTAAGCCACTGCTTAACTGCTTCAATCTTTTGAGGATCAACCTCAATCTTTTAAGGATCAACCTCAATCCCATTCCTTGACACTACATGCCCAAGAAATGCTACACTCTCCAACCAAAACTCACTCTTTGAGAACTTGCCATACAACTGATGATCTCGCAGAGTTTGAAGCACCATTCTCAAATGCTGCTCATGCTCCTCTCTAGACCTCGAATACACCAAAATATCATCAATAAAAACTATCACAAATCGATCAATAAATTGGCCAAACACTCTATTCATCAAGTCCATAAAAGCTGCTGGTGCATTTGTCAACCCAAAAGACATCACTAAGAACTCATAATGACCATACCGAGTTCTAAAAGCTGTCTTTGAAATGTCTGCCTCCCTAATCCTCAACTGATGATACCCAGATCGAAGATCGATCTTAGAAAATAATTGAGCTCCCTGTAACTGATCAAACAAATCATCTATACGAGGGAGTGGGTATCTATTTCGAACTGTCACCCGATTCAATTGCCTATAATCTATACACAACCTCAATGACCCATCTTTCTTCTTCACAGACAACACCGGAGCTCCCCAAGGGGACAAACTTGGTCGGATGAACTTTTTATCCAATAAATCTTGCAGCTGCTCCTTTAACTCTCTCAATTCTGCTGGCGTCATTCTATATGGTGCCATTGATATTGGTTCAGTGCCCGGAACCAAATCAATACAAAACTCAATCTCCCTATACGGAGGCAATCCAGGTAAGTCATCGGGAAATACATCGATAAACTCTCTAACTATAGGGACTTCATCTAATTGAGGAACTTCTTTCTCTACATCCACTATAAATGCTAGGTAGCACTGTACCCCTTTTCGGGCCATTTTCCTCGAGATAGCCGACAACATAATTGATGGAGACCCAATCTTATCTCCTTGAAATACCAACCCAACTTCTTGATCTAGATCAAACATTATTTTCTTACCCCAACAATTTATCGAAGCCCTATGCTTAGCCAACCAATCCATTCCTAAAATCACATCAAAATCAACCATATCTAAGACATTTAAGTCTCCCATAAAGATCTTATCTCCAATCTCTATTTCACAATCCAGATACACATACTTTACTAATATTAACTCATCTAAGGGAGTGGAGACTGAAATGGGGGATTTTAACAAGGTTGGTTGTTTATCTAACCTCATAGCAAAATATGGGGACACAAATGAATGGATTGCACCCATATCAAACAAAACTTTTGCTTCAAAAGATCAAACAGGAAAAACATGTTGAGGTACGGATGTACTGCCCTACCTCCTATACCTTGCATTTCTAAATTACATAATAAGGACATCATCTTTAATTGTCATTTACTCTAATAGTATCAGTTGTTCGTCTATTCCTCGACATTTCCTAAAATAAAAGAGAGAGCACTTAAGTCATGCTAGAACAATAGCATGATAATTATCATAGAATTATAGGAAAGCATATATATCCCAACATGCTTGATGAGAATTTAAAATTTCAAAAACAACAAACAAGACGATACGGATCCTAATGCTCCACTTATTATGAAATTAATTATATTATTGATTCTTAAACCTAAAGCTCTGATACCAAGTTTGTCACGACCCGAATCCCGGATCCATGACCGGCACATAGGCAAGGTTCCCCTCCAAGGTTCCAAACCTATGTGAACCCAAACTTACATACAATCCTTTAAACAACTCAATCAGAGTTTAACGCAGCATTAACAATAAATTAACTTCATAACATAATTCAATTGTCTTAATACAAGAGTTAATATAATTTCATAGTTTTGGAGCACTAACTTGACATAAAAAGGAAGATATAAATTACAACCAAAAAGCAGGTTCGGAAGGTTCAACAAAAGTAACCCGCTATCAAGCTATAAGCCTAAAAAGAATAATAATGAGAGGGTGAGTTCAACAACTCAGTGAGTAGATAATGTTCAATATACACACACGAGGTAATATAGCAATGAGAAATATATATACAAGTATGGCTTTCGTTCTTATACGAAGGTTTATCAAATAGGCCATAACAAGAATATCATATGGTAGAACTCGTCAGAAAATCAAAATGCAATGAGCATGAGGCTCCGTACTGTGGGATGATCAGTCCACACAGGTTGGTGACTCCCCCGACCAACTAGGGTTCAGATACGATGTGCACAAAGACTAACACTACCCTGTTAGCATGGGTATTCTGACTGACATATCATAGGTTCATAATCATAATCTAACAAACATATTCATATCTCAAAGCTCAACTCATGACATCCATCAAATGAGGAGCTATCAATTCAGAAGTCAAATCATATTGGTTCATATCAAGAAATCAGATTCAATAATTGATCATGCTTTATCATATCAAGGATAATAATCAGCATATATATTATCAAGAAGCATGATCCAATTCATATTAACAAATCAAATAATTATAATATTTCTCATGCATATGGAAAATTATCCACTCACCTGACTCAAAAGCAAACGGAAGTCAAAAGCAGACACCGAAGAAAATCCTACTGACGTCCTGCCGGTAGAATATCAGGATTATCTGAATACAAAGGAGACATATTCAAGAATGACTCGAAAGAACATTTAACCTATTTAATACACTTAGCTAAGGGTGTATTCCGTAACCCTATATGTTTTTAAACTAACTAGTCAATTTTCTCAAAAATCCAAAATCTAACGGTTTTCCCGAAATCTAATCCATAATAGAAACAACTAATAAAATTGGTAATAATTCACTAAATAACCCTTAATTATTTATCAACTAATCTGCAAAAGCTAATATTGCAGCTAGGGACTAATCTGGAATTTATTATATTTTTAGGGCCAAATTGTAATTTTCATCTAATGGAGGACCAAACTGAAATTTGTCATAAATCCATGAATACACTGAAATTCTGACCATAATTAATCCTCAATTCTGTCCAGGGTGTATCATTATGCTCCAGGGATCATTCTGGAATTTTACTAAATTTTTAGGGTCAAATCGTACTTTTTGTCAAATTGGAGGACTAAATTGAAAGTATTAAATTCTCTTATCTATACAGTAATTCTATCCATAATTCATATGTTATTCTGTTCAGAATCTCGGAATATGCTCCAGGGAGCAATTTGTAATTTTCCAAAGTTCGAGGACTAAACTGTAATTTCCACAAATTGAGGGACCAAATTGAATTTTCGTCATCTTCGTCATCTTCAACCTCAAACCCAGAATTTCAACAGATCACCTACTGTTATCCCCTGATTTCTAACAAAATTTCACCATTTAAACAAAATCATAACTCAAAATTATTATCCTTCAATTCAATCTCTCAAAATCAACTAATTAATCAAATACCCACAATAATCAACTCCTAACCTTCAAATTAATTCATCAATTAACCCAAAACACAAATTCTCAAAACCCTAACATTCATCAAAACCGAAATTTAAACTTCAATAACACATATATATACATAATCTTACCTTTTTATTTATTTCCTCCAACTTCTTTCTATTTCCTTTTCAATTTCCCTCTTTTCTCTTCTTCTTCTTCTTCCTCCCTTCTCTCTCACGGTTCTGCTCTCTAATTTCAGATCACACTTTCCTTCTTTTTTTTTTTTTACTTCCTATTTATATTTATCAATTTTTGTTCAATTACCATAATACCCCTTATTCATTTATTCCAACTTTTAAGCCTCCAAGGGCTTTGTTGTAATATCCTATCTTATTAATTTCAAAACATTACAAATTCAGTGCCCACAACCGATTCTGCACTCAGTACTAGTACTGCATTGTTAGAAGCACCTTCAACCGTGACCTTATGTTTACTTTCATTGATGATTACTCCAAAAGACTTGAGTTAACTTTCTTAAGCACAAACATGAAGTGTTATAAGAATTTTAAGCAATGGAAAATTATAAATGAGAAACAAAAGGAGAGAGTGGTGAAGTGGCTCAAGATAAACAATGATCTGGATTCTTATTCATAGAAGTTTGATGAGTTCTTTAAAGAAGAAGTGATGTTAGACACAAGATGGTTAGCCATACACCTCAACATAAGGAGTAGGGATGAACATGAATTTGTTAGAAAGAGAAAGATGAATGTTGTTGAATGCTGGATTGTTCAAGGATTTTTGGCCAGAGGCTATTTTCACTGGAATTCCCTTATCAGAACCATGCCACTTGCCACCAGTAGTATCAACCTTTCTATTCATGTTTTTAGCACCATTGACTTTTTTTTACATGTTGATGTGAAAAACTAGAGGCCATTATCATGTAACTTGTTGCCTCCAACTTCCCAGGGCTCGTCTTCATTAAAAAGATTGCAGTCCTGGGTAACAGTGGCTTCCTGGAATGATAAACCTCCATGGCTAGATAGAAGCCGATCAAGTCTTGGTCAGTGGGGCGGAACTTGTTTCCGGGATGTAAGAGAGAAAGAGTAGTGTTTTGCATTGTTCAAGACAAGGAAATCGAGGGTTTTGAGCTTGAATGATCTAGAAAGAAAGTAGCTAGTGAGCAGGGAAAGAAACAAAGGTGAGTTAATATATAATCTGTTGCCAGAGTTGCGTTATATATATAGACAAATTTATTAGTACGAGTGAAATCTGTTGTGGAATAAAATAAATTAACTAGATAAACATGATTATATCTATATTTATCTTAAGTTTTTTTATTTTTTTAAAAAAATAGATATTAGTGATCGGAAATTTATCATATTTTGTCCGTGAAGATTTTGTACTGCCTCAGATTTGCTTCTAGGCAAAATTGGAAACGTTGTCGGTTTTTTTATTTTCTTTTATCAATTATGCAGTAAAACAGCATCACACCTTGCATTGTGCAACTTTCTGACGAGCTAACGATCAAGGCAAATAAATCCTAACTGATATGCTAATTTCCATATTTAGAGTAAACATTCAGAGTAGAATCGATTAGGAATCATCTCAATCTCATTTTCTTGAAGGGATTGCTCTGGAATTCCTTGCAACAGCATCTTAGGAAATGTCTCTGACCAATAATCGGTGGGATAGTCGTTACCTTCAAGTTCTTCAAAAGCAGCAGATAACGGACGAGAAGCCAAGCCTTCGGTCAACTCAGTGTCCATAACTTCCCGGACGGCTTGCGCATCATGCCCTGCTGGGCCAAGGTGGATGAAAGTCAGTTTCTCAGGCTCAACTTGCAGGGCAGGTCTATCAGTGATTCTTTCTGGTTTATTCATTAAAGTATGTGCTGTAGGGAAAAATCCACGTTCAATAATCTTCGGTTCTTGAGTGTACAAAATGACAGGTTCCGAGTTGACTACGATTCTCCTACGCCTGTACACTTTCCCATCAACTCTACCTTGTTTGGCCACCATAGCCTGAGATGATGCAAGACTTGAACCAGGTTGAGAAAATAAAACCAGACCACCTTGCGAAATCGCAGTTTTAACAGTTTCAAAGTCGTCTAACCTTGCAGAGATACGAATTTCACAAGGAAACCCGTCGCTACTAGCTCTAGGCACCACACCTTCAACATTAATCATTTTATTTTCAATCAAAGGATATAAAGCAGTTGCAACAGACCTATTAATGTAACCCACATCAAGATAATCAGCATTCAAAACCTTTATAGCAGCATTTTGATCACCAGGCTTTCTTGGTTCAAGTTCAAGTCGAACTGATTCACGGTCAGTGAAGAATAGTAAACGATATCTAAGACTCACTACAATACTGGCCATAACAAAACCAACAATGGAGGTTCCATTGAGGAGGATTTGTGGTGAAGAGGAAGAAGAATCTTTCCAAGCATCAAGATTGCAAAGGCTTCCCAGGTCTTCTTTAAATTCTTCTTCTTCCATTAGAGAAAATGAAAGCTGTTTCTTTCTTTAGTCTTGAATGGATAGAAACTTGGGAAATATTGGAGTGCAAAAGCGGCGGGTTTGGGGAGAGAGTATAGAAGCTGGTTTCTCTTTAGTCTACTCACTAGTTACTAATCAAGATTGATGTAAAGGCTCATTTGGTCTTCTTGAAAGTCTTCTTCTTCTTCCATTAGAGAAAATGAAAGAAAGATAGATCAGCTCTTTCTTGTTTCTTGTGACTTTCTTTAGGCTAGAGAGAGCGAGTGAGAGAGAGAGGCTTTTGTGGTGTTTGAGAATCCAAGTATATGCAGGTAGCGGGTAGTGGAAAAAGGGCAGGCTCGAGGAGGTCTCTTCTTCGTCTACTCACTAGCTAGTAGCTACTCACGGTTGATGAAAGACATTTGGCAATCCATTTATATATACCATAGACATGGGATATGCTTTGGAAACAGATCGCTCTCGAATTACAAAGTACATCGCTGGATGAACTCTGCCAGCAGATAGATGAAGATATATCTGCAGAAGTTGGGGCTTAACTCTTTTATTTTCAGGTGGTCCATTGCGGGTAATTTGGATGCAGGACGTTCCTGAGTTTGTTTTTCCTCTTCCTGCTTCTTATGTAAACCATTTGAATGATCGACAATATGCAATCAAAGGTTTGAAGATTTTTTTTATAAAAAAAAGTAGTTGAAAAGAAGACTTCAGAGTTCGGACCAGCTTTGCCAAGGCAACTCTGTATATGCTTTAATCAGGACAGATTCCATTGTAACTGTATAATAAATCCAACATTAGAACACTATCCAAGAAACATTACATTCCTGAAACCATTAAAATGGCTCTGCTAAAAAATGATAGAGCATTTTGAATTTTCTTCATCAAAGCCCCTGTTTAATCTTTTTTTTCTATGAAGTATTATTTTTTTGATGCAAGTGTGACCTAATCTTGGAGATTGATCGGAGAGAGTTGATAAGCAACAATGGACTTGGTTGATGATGAAACTTATAATGATGTTGACCATGCAAGAACTGAAGATGAATTGAAAGAATGAGAGCCCTTTCAAAGCAGTAAAGACTCGGTGCAATTAACAAGCGAACCCAGCTGACTTCAATGCATTTAAGTCAAAAGATTACACTCCATTTCAATGGCTGACAATCTATAGATTCCTCTCAAGCAGATCGTATATGGCAAATAATTTGACACGGGTGGAAGCACAAAGCCGGTAAAGCAATCGCAGAAAAGACATTAGATTAGCTGCAAGCTTAACCTAAATTGGCAATTTATTATTCTGAAATAAAATCTAATGATATTTGTCTTTTAAAACGGTTTACAAAGTCTTTTATTACAGGCTAGAATAACTGACCTAGACTGGTTAATAATAGCATAATCCTAAAATATAAAGTACAGTAATATAAAATGTAAAATAACATAAGAAATCCGGGGAAATCAAAGAAATTTGGCAAAACAAGACATTCCAAGCCTACTTCGGAAAATCCATGTAGCCGATGAACCACCTTCGAGGGTTTCTTAAAAAATGAAGTGTCAAAAAACTTTAAGTTCGATCTAATAAACAGATAAAAAATTATGATTTTTTTTAGTAAGTATAACCTTGTTCTACTGGTTTATAAAAATATTTATTGGACTATCTACATAGTTTATTTGAGGCGGATTCCTATCTAATTATAGTAAATCTTCACCCGACTATCTAGAATCTTTAATTTCTATTAACTCAGCTATATCAAAAATAATAGTCCAAAAGAAAAGGAAGAAAAAAGACATTTCATAAAAGATAAATTGATGTAATATTAAAGTATTCAAGTATAACATCCTGGATATTGTATCATGAATACATGTAAGTTTTATTTTACTACACTTCTTTACTATTAAAAAATAATATAAATTATTTATTGAAATTTTAGATTTATTTTGACACTGACATGTTAATTATCCTTGGAAATAAACTCTAGACTCTATAGCAACTAATCATGTTCCTAATCTGAAAAGAAAAACGTGTCCATCATCACTAGTTCATTTTCTTGAAGTAGAACGGATTAGGAATCATCTCAACCTCATTTTCTTGAAGAGACTTCTCTGGAATTCCTTGCAACATCTGAAGAAAAGTCACTGGCTAATAGTTAGTGGGATAACTGTCACCTCCAATATCAGCAGACAATGGATCGGAAGCCAAGCCTTCAGCCAATCCAGTGCCTGTAACCGGTACTGCATTCCGCATTGTTAAAAGCACCTGTAACCCTGATTTTACCATCCCTTGCCACAGCAACAGGACGCGAATTGGCATCCAGATCAGTAAAGTTTGTTGCTGCTGCTGCATGGCGCAAACATCTCCAGCTCCGGCATTGCAAACCTCCTCACCGTCCTCTATTTCAGTAACTTCTACCGCATCACCATTGTCCAAAGCACCTTCAACAGAGAAAACTCCAAATCCCATCTTCTGTTTACGGCATCATAGGTTCAGACTTGAAGCATCGAACAACTTTTGATTCCATCCTCTCCCTCTCTTGTGGTATCGTGTTTTTAAGACGATGACTACTCTTCTTCAGCAGACAGATGACTTGGTTTCGAGAAAGATATTCTGCACTATATTCCAGCATCAACCAATAACCATCCTGTTCCGATTTTTTATATTTTCTTAACAAGTTAGAGATATGATAGCGTTGATTTTCTTTAAAGCCAAATTTTCCATCAATATTTAAATTAAAACCCAATTTTTTATATTTAAGATTCAGGCCAGAAATTGCAGAAAAAGAATCCATCTGCAGAGAGTTACATGACCACTTCATCCTGTTTTGGGAGGTTGAGTACAAGCAATGTGAAAAACAACAACAAAGGTAAATGTTTAGGCTTCAAAAAAAAAAAAGTATAAGTCGTGGTGTTCATCAAAAGACCTAATGGCTGATGAACCATTCTGTTTTGCAAATATGAAAACATTCAAACTGAGAAAGCTTCCATAACAATTCTCCTCTTTTGGCAGTAAACAGAAAAACTGGAATTAGAATATGAATACATTATGACAACAAAAGAGGCAAGGCATGAATTTAAGCGCAAACCCCATGTTCGTGTTCTTCAATTTTTCATAAGGTGTTACACAAACATTTAAATCTTGCCATGACATGATGTATGCCTAGCATCTTGAGATGCAGCTGTAATTGCGCCTGCTCATGAGGCTTCCACATCAACAATATACACTTATATGCTCTCTGCATCAGTGAGTGCCACGGATTAGTTTGCTGCATCTCTCCTGGAGGTTCGAACCAACAATCATCTTTGCTATGTGACTTCTCATCAAACAAAAGTTAGCACTCTTTCACATGCTTCATGAAACAAAAACATCATCAAAATAAAATCTATCAAAGCTGGATCAATGGACAACATCAGCAACAAAAAATAAAAATAAAAATAAAAACAAAAACGAAACTCCATTATCAAGCCAAGAATGTCCCCATGACTTTTGAGAGGGCAGAAGTTGCATGCTACAATAAAGTTGGTGTGGTACTTATTAATTGGAACCAAATATCTAAGCATATATTTCTCCTTTTCTATAGATTTTACTCAAATAACAACTGATAACAAATTGGTCCTAGGACCTGCTAGCATCTTAATCATAACAGCAGCAATTTATTCAACTAGCATTTATCCAATTGCAGGAGGCTGTTTCTTTAGTCATGACAGAAAATCAGTGAGTTTGGGAAAGGGTTTGAGTACTATGTGTTTGGAAATTAAAGACATACCTTAGTTATGGAAGACTATGGGAGTGAAATATTAGAGGATAGGTACAGCAAAATCCACTGCTCCAACACTGCACATTAGAGCAATTTCATGAATTGTTTGTTAAAGCTAATTGTTATCCATTGAAGCACTGAAATTGCACAGATTTGTAGTGAATTGTGTACAAAGGTCAAGAAATTTAAGAGGACTTACCACAGAAAGCAACGGTCCCTGTTTGAACTTGTCATGAAACGAAAATGCAATTGGCTTTGGATTGTCTCCAGGCCCTCTAATAAATCCACTGGATTCATACCAAGGCAGCTCATAAATATATAGAGAGTAATGATGCTATTTAGTCATTCGAATTAAAATCTCATTTTATTTATCTCTAAAAGAAAGAACTATTAATTGGGAAAAAAAAATATACTGCAAACAGATTATAGTGAAATGAGGATGATAATGATAAACAACTCACACCAGTGATGCAGAAATCAGGGGAGTCCTTCTAACATCATATATGGCAACAAGACCTTTGTAATTATCATCCCCTCCTTTATAAGATACAGCCAATCTTTCACCAGAAGCATCCCAAGCTATCTTCTCAATTCCCTCACTGCATGATAAAACATGAAAAAATAAAATTAGTTGGCATAGTGTCTTTATGCTATCAAACAATTACCCTACAACCCACAATAGTAAGAATATCAAGCCAAGGCCTGAAACAAAAGATTTAAAAAATGAGTGCTCATGTCATGTAAACTTCGTCACTTTCTGTTTCTGACCTTAATCAGAAAGCTAAAATCTTTTTAATCATACTGGAAAAATAAGACTTTATAATAATAGCTTTCAAATTTCACCATATTATTGAGAAGGGATTGGGTAGATTAATGTTCATCAGCATTGAACAGTACATGAAAATAAGAGCATTTCAGAAAGGCATTCAAAACACAGGTATATCTATCTGGAGGTAAGAGAATAACAATAACTAAATACACAATTCACCATACATTCATATATTTTTGCTCCTTTCATTCTCAAGAATCAGTTCATTCATAATAATTCAAACCATATGAAAGAAGCTAAAAACATTCTGTACAAATTTAAGAGAAATTTTCTCTATACCTGCCCGTCATGGTTGTTATCTCTGGTAAATCAACTGGTAACAGATGTGCATCTGCAGCAGAACAATAATGATATGTTAAAGGTGAAATAACCATATAAAGACCTTATTCATTTAATAAATTCACCAGATAAGAAATCAACTGAATTTGTAGAGGACAGTTCCTGCATCTATATAGAGTGCATAAGCAAGAGAAAACCAGGTCAATCAGAATTCAGATTGAATATCAGCTTAAAAAAGCAACATGAAAAGCCCCGGAGACATTACACCACAAATAAGCCCCAAAAAGTAACCTGGTTCCAAAAAAGTTGTAAACCTCTAAAATTCCTTGTAAAACTAAAAGATTCTGCTCCATCAACACAAACCACATGAATGCAAAACTAGTAAATTTCCACAAAATCCTGTGATCCTTCCTTCTCCCAAAAGACACCTGTTGGAAGACTCTGCCTAGTAAGAGATAGATACTATCATCAAAGTTAACAATTTGACCTATGACCGAAAAGCTAAATAACATAACCCAAAAAAAAAGGAGTTAAAAGCTTCTGAATTTTTAGAAACTTGAACAAGACACTCATTTCAAAGATTACATGCATAATTAAGTAATCGTAGTAATCCTAAACTCCAATAATTAGCCCATGAAATAGAAAACTACACATTTTGGACTGCTAAATGGATTGAAACCGTGTAAACCAAAAAAAAATCAGACCTGTCTTGGGATCCAGCAAAAGATATTCAGCCATACAGAAAACTAACAGAATATGCCTTGACTCGTACAATTACAGAAAACCTAGAAAATAGTAAACTAATATAATTACAAACAGAACTTAATACTAATCGAACAAGATTCTAAAGTGCATCTAACCTGGAGTATAATTTCATATAATACATAACCTTATAGTTTTCTATGTTGCAAGCCTTTTATGATTCTCATTGATATGATTAAAGAAAAATATTTAAAGGCTCCAGCCTGCATACCTAAAGATGGAGGCTTTGATGAAAAATGAATGGAACCCAATGTTAAAGATCCAGAGAAAGCAATCAATATTATATGCCCATCAGGATCCCATGTTGCTCCCTGACAAAAGAAGACATGATTGATATCTGAAGCCAATAAAAATTCTTCCATTGCATTGCATGATGAATAGCATCCAAGATAATGAAATAATTGAGTTTCTGTAATTATCCAAACCAATTCTCCAATTATACCTCTTCAGCCAAATACGGATGGGGCATTTCATTCACTTTGAGTTAGAGAATCATTTTAATAAAAATTGCATCAGAACTTCGAAAAACAGAAAGAAAAAAAGGGATAAGATGGAACATTGACCACTTTGATAGACTTTTATATAAACTTATACTAGGATGAGTAAAACTTGAAACTTAAAGAAATTGGGCAAGTTAACTTGATAAGGGATTACAGCCACTGAAATTCAAAACTTGAATGATCTCAATATTTTGCAATTCATAACCAAGAGGTTAGAAGTCATTTATGAATGATGCAAGCGTCATCATATACATACCGTGACAAAGCCACTAGTCGAAGACCAAGGTTCAGATGTCCATGTGTTTGTCTCCCAGAGATAAAATGTTCCATCACTAGATGAAAGAAAATGATAAGCAACAGCTCATGAAGTGGATCAGAGTTCTATCCAAATGCAATATATATATATATATATATATATATATATATATTAACTTGAGTTATGGCCATACAATTTTGCAGCAAAAAAGTAATCTCCAGTAGGTGACCATTTTAGTAACGAAATGCCTCCTAATCCACGTCGTATGGGTGTCCCCAGACCTATAAATTGCAACAAAACAAGACAGATTGAGGGAGGTTTTAGAGACCAAAAATCTTGGTGAAGCAATATCAAGCTCAATAATACATAAGCCTATCCCAACTAGTCTGAGATTGAAGCTTAGTTGTAATTGTTGTGATACACAGGGCTCAAGGAGTACAAGCATCCAAAAGAGTTGACCAATCCATTCAATAGTAGTCAAAATTGCTCGATCTTTTAATGTCATTGATTTTTGTCATGAAAATTTGGCCAAATAAACTCAACTTAGTCTTTAAATACCCAAGCACGCAGGACCTAAAACCCCCAAATGGCTAACCATTGGATTTTCACCTCGTCATATGTCATGAGTTTGTAATTATTTAAAAGCAACTTTAAACTGCATGGGGTACACGTATGAGGGCACAAGAACGTCCATAAAACACCACTGAATGCATAATGTAATCACGTTAGTTGCACACACATGATAATATATCCATGTTGAGGGTATATGTATGAAGCCAAACGTCAGGAAAAATATCATACTATTGTCTTTCAGCTAGAGATTTCAAATAGCCTCCTTAAAAACTAATTGGTGTTAACCATGAAAATTTAAGAGGTCAACATTGTCCACATACCTTGTGAGACATCCCATATGGTGAACGAAGAGCTCTCACATGATGCAGATGCCAAATATGTGAAGCTAAGTCAAGGAAATTTAATCTCCTTTAAAAACAGAAACTAATCTGAAATGATGAAAAGACATAGCAAATAGATACGAAATTTCAGAGCTGACAAATTGTAGAAAATATTAAGGATCTTAAGACTAGTCTCAGAGAAGTAAAGCTTGCAAATTAGTTGACAAAATAGCTACCATGTAAAACATATGATAAAATCATGTGCCGGTGTAAAAAGCTTCAAGGCTACAAGATCTGCTATGATTTTGGTCTGAAATGCAAATTTTTCTGATTATTTTTTTTAAAAAAAAAAAACACTTTCAAACTTCAAATATAAATTGATCAGGATATCTTCCATCAGGACTCCATGATATTGCACTTGTTTGCTCATCACTGTGACCACGAAGAAAATCCACTAGAGTCCATCGACCTCCAGAGCCTCTAGTAAGAGTTCCCAAGGAGGAAGCAGCACCAGACCTCACAGTGGCTGGATTACCTGGATAAGAAGCAGCCCATATGCAGATTCCACCCCTGGAGTCCAGTCCAACAACCGAGAAAATACAGACTTAATGCCTTGTAAAAGAAATGCATAAAATTGACTATCACAATACAATGACAGAAATTTCAATTTTGATACTTGCTTGCACGCTACAGAAAGTGACTTTCCACCATTTGGTCTCCACTCAAGAGCCCTATTGCTTAAAACACAGGCATCCTTCCCTTCTGTTGAAAAAAAATCAACACAATATCTCTCAAACTCTGTAAAAAGGCCTTTCCCCTTAACATGACTGCTCCTTTAAATCATTAAAATCTTGTACCATAAAACTGCTTACCTGAATCTTCATAATCACGAACTATAACCTGGTTCGGACCTGAAATAAATGCAATAATATGTCTATGCTGGTGCCAGCTCACTCCTTGAAGATCAATCTCCGGTAACAAGTGTACCTATACCACTTACTACTTGAGAATGCAGAGCTACAATATATCAACCCTCTCACTCACTACTTCTCATTCAAAAACTTCTAAAAACTGTTACATATTATTGCCTAATTTCCCATTTGCACTATGTTCCACTACTAATTACACAATCAAAAAAAAAGTAAAAGATTAAGGTGTTATTATTAGCTTACACAATTAGGATAAAACATGCGCTTGATCGAGTCATTAACAAGGTATTGCAATGATTTCATCAAACCTTTCCTCTCAACACTCTCTCCATTGTTTCTTTCCTGGTGTTCAGATTCCTGATTTTCGCCAGTCGATCCCAACTGCTCTGGTTGAAACGGAATTGGACTGAACACCATTCCCTAAGCATCATTAAATCCAAAAAATCAAAACTTTCAAAATCAAAACAGAACATAAAACCAAAACCATTTTTTTATTAACACAAAATAAAATCAATTTATTGAAAGAAAATAAAGAATCTGAATCTTTCCATTGGTTCAATTCTAAAAAAGATCAAGACTTTCAATAAGAAAAGAGCATAAAATAAAAGAAACCCATTTTTATAAACACAAAAAAGGAAGCAGTTTACTAGAATTTTTCCATAAGCATCCTTGGCTCGATCATCAGAGATGGCATCAGCTACAACTGCAATGTATAGCAAATAAATTTATAAGGATTCAACCTTTGAAAAAAACAAACCAAAAATGTATGCTTTAAGAGGGTGGGAGAGAGTACTTAGGGTTCGATTGATTTCGCAGATGGTGACTGAGCCTTGCAGTGGAAAGGAAGGCATGGTTTTGGGAGGAAGCAAGGGCGGTTGACTCAGTGAGTTGGTGAATCAAGTTATTGAAATTTGGGGTTTAGGGTTTTTGTTCAGTTTTTCTCAGTACAAAAGCTTTGTGGGATTTTGGATCCCTCTTTGTTGTTGTATTTTTTTTTAAAAAAAAAATTAATGTTATTTTGTGAACAGAGGGCAATGAATTTCTTTTTAAAAAAACAAATCTATTTAATAACCTGCTCATACAAAAGCACAAGAGGATGCTATTATATTATTCTTTAGTCCCTGTTTTCATAACATGGTTGTAACTTAGTCCCTCTTTATTCAACAATTCTATGTTGTTGCATCCACTTTAATTTTATAGTCCTTTATTTCAGAGCATATTTATGGTTAAATTCACTTTTTAACATATTTTTTACTTAAAACATAATTAAATTAATATTTTGTAAATTTTTTTATGATTTTTCTATAGTGATTTCAAAAATATTGATATCAAAAATAAAAAAAATTATCTTAATATATTTTTAATTAAAAAAACTTTTATAAAAATATTATACATTACCAAATATTTAATACTTAGTACTATCATGAGAAGTGGTATTGTACGCACGAATCACTCAAACATTGTGTGTGTGTGTATTATTGTGCTTATGGATAGAGTCTCTAATCTTACTAATCTTTTTTTTTCCTCCATTTTTTTTTTTATTCTCTTATTTTCTTAGACAAAAAAAACAACCTCTTTTTTAAAAAAAATAATCCTAGCCTAATAATAACCACGTCTGGTTTTATAGAAACTGATTGAGACTGTGTAAAATTTATCAAATATTAATCATTAGTTAATAATCCAAACTTAGGTAGGTTAATGTTAAGAAATAATTAAAAAAATAAATATTATTTTAATAAAAAATAATTAGACTAAGGTTGTCAATTGCATTCCGGTTGCCATTCTATTTTTTTAATTGAAATAATCTATTTTGATTTCAAAATATTTTAGCATACCATTTTGAAGTTGTAATATAAATATTAATTCAATAAAAATAATTTAAACTCAAATTCAAAGATAAATTAACTTGAAATCATACAATTTAAATTTCAAATATAAGTAAAAAAATAAAAGTTGAATCGATATGACCCAATCAACTCGATGAGTTCAAAGAAAATCTATATAATTAATAAAAATATAGTTTAAATAAAAAAAATTAAGATGACATATTTTTTTAAAAAAATATCGAGATGACAATACATTGGATCATCTTGGGTCAACCTTCTAAATTCATGACCCAGGTAATAAGACCATAATAAACTCAAATAAAATAAATCAAAATAAATTACGAAACTCAATTTTTAATAAATTTATTGTTGAATGATGAAATTAGAGAAAATTCAATCTAAAAAAAACACACAAAATTACCCTTTCAAACAAATTTTTACAAATTTAAACAAAATTCTAAAAATATCATCGACATTCTTACAAGACTTTTCTATATTTTAATTATACTAAAATTTTAATTTGAGATTGCTTGTAAATTATCAATTTAATCTAATGGTTAAATTAAGAAATATGATTAATATTATAAAATTATATAATATTAAAAAATATTAAAAAAATATTATTTAGCTGGAACGTTCCAGCTATAATTTGAGCAGAATTTATGAAATGGATCAAAAATATGAAAAATAATAAAATTTATTTTAATTTTTAAATTGGGAAGAAATATACCAATCAGTTTATATAAAATAAATGAAATTGACAGCTTGAATTAAACTAAAATGACAAGTGTTTTCAAGATTTGGTCATGTCAAAAAGTAAAAAAAATGAAAAAAAAAAAAATGCTTGATTCTCTCTTCATTCATCAATACTAGTTTTAGCATGTATTTGTGATGGTAATGTGAAGTTATTTTTTAAATAATTTTTTGATTAGTATTTTAAAATATATTTTTTAATATAAATTTAATATTTTAAAAAAATATTTGAAAACAGTTTCAAATGCAATAACAAGTAACCTTCAAAAAGTTTGAAGCTGGACAAACCCATAAATTAAAATGAGGTGAGAAAAACCCTGACATAACCCTCAAAGAAAGACAAACTCTTGAAAGCTCAAGCTCCAAAACCCTCTCCCTCTCTCCCCTTCTCAAACAGAAGAGGAAAAGAAAAAATGAACCTTTCGAAAATCAGCAAGCACCACTGCCTATTACAGTTCAGAATCCACATAAATCCTCAAGAAACAAACCTTCCGAAAATCCCTTTTGGTCCTTTCAATTTATTCATCCAAAGAAGATGGAAAAAGCCAGCAAACACAGCACAAACTCGGTTAGAATCAAGAACCATAGATTCCAAACTCAACAGACTAACAACCTACCTCAAGAAACTCAAAACCATCCTCAAAATCTACGAACTAATGTCAAATCGAAAGAGGGGTCCTTTTGTATCCCTGCAGTTGATGTCCAGATGGACAAATATAGTGGGGCTGAATGTAGGTATGGGTGAGTTTGTGCATAAGCACCCCCATGTGTTTGATGTATTTACACACCCGGTTAGGAGGAATTTGTGTTGTAGGATTAGTGGGAAATTCAAGGGTTTGGTGAGTGAAGAAGAGGGTCTTGTGAAAGATTGTGGATTGGAGTGTGCGAAGAGAGTTAAAAGGTTGTTAATGATGTCTAAAAACGGGAGACTTCATGTTCATGCTTTGAGGTTGATTAGGAGAGAATTGGGGTTGCCTGAGGATTTTAGGGAGTCAGTTTTAGGGAAGTATAAGGAAGATTTTAGGCTGGTTGATTTGGAGATTGTTGAATTGGTTGATAAAGATGAGAACTTCGGGGTGGCTGAAGTTGAGAAATGGAGAGAGAAAGAGTATAGAGAGAAGTGGTTGAGTGAGTTTGAGACGAAGTTTGCATTTCCTGTCAATTTCCCTACGGGGTTTAAGATTGAAAGAGGGTTTAGAGAGAAGTTGAAGAATTGGCAAATGCTTCCTTATTTGAAGCCTTATGAGGGAAATGAGGTTGTTCAGGTGGGCGCTTGTGGTGGGAAGAATAGATATGAGAAACGGGCGGTAGCGATGATTCATGAGTTGTTGAGTTTGACAGTGGAGAAGATGGTTGAGGTTGAGAGATTGGCTCATTTTAAAAAGGATTTTGGTATGGAAGTGAATGTGCGCGAGTTGTTATTGAAAAATCCTGGGATTTTCTATATATCAACTAAGGGAAGCACTCATACTGTTATTCTTAGGGAAGCATATAGTAAAGGTTGTTTGATTGAGCCAAATCCGATTTATGTTGTTAGGAGGAAGATGTTGGATCTTGTATTGCTGGGTTGTAGAAACACAAGAGAGTTGCAAGCTGAGGAAGAAATTAAGAAAGGGAGTGACAGTCTCAATAGGAAATCATTTGCTGGAAATACAACAGTTGGCGAGTGGGTTGTCCCAATTTTAGAGAGTTTTGACAATGTGAATGACCATGATGATCCAGCAGAAATCATTGATGCATCAGAGGAGTTTGATGGATGCTAGGAAAATTGAAGCGGTGAAAATGACGAATGAGCTAGGGGATGATACAAAATAAGCATATGGTGACTTTACATTCATTATCCAAGATGTAATTCCGTGGACTGTTTGAACACCAACAAGGTTGCCGCGACAAGCAGTTCTCCTTTTATAAATGGAGTAATTTCACAGAGTACATCAACACATCCGTTTTGTAACACCGCGTGTTATCAGTTTAACACTTTCTTCCTCCTTTGTCAGGGGAAAGGAGTAGTATCGTGTAGCATTCCAGAAGGTCCAAGGGACAGAATGTTCACCTTAAGTTGCATCACAATCTTACGAGATATGCAGCAGTTTGAAAATGCAGGTACTCTGATCGAAAATGATGACTGAAGACAAATAACTAGTGTTATATAGGATGCATGTGTTTCTTCTCAGACATGCTAAGGGTCCCGGGAACTAACTGCGAGGATGAAATGTGATTGGTTGCTTCAAAGATGATCAGGCTGGAATTATGGACAAGCATTCAAGGGATCAGGGGATTGATGGCCGTGGCTGAACTTGAATGATCGTTTTAGCCAGTGCTAAAGCATTTAGACGAGGGGCGGGGTGGAAGCATGGCTCTGTCTCTGAAGTCTAAACACAAATCTTTATGTGGTGCTGAGAGTGATTTTGCTTATTGATGCGTGAAGTCTTATTGTACAATGGACAAGACTGGCACCGGATGGGGCTGCTTGAGATTAAGGTTGCCTCGTAAACAGTATCTTTTTATGGTTTCCTTTTATTCTCCCCCGCAAAGAGTACAGTTTTCAACGCACAGGTACATTCTTTTTCTGTAACATAGCTCATTTTTGTAAACGTTCTTGGCATCAATCTAATACTTTCTTATATTTTTCGTGAGGGACAGAAGTAGTTTGGTGTAGCATTATAGTCTTTATCAGATATGCAGTGATATGACAATGGTTGGACAATCTGAAGAATTGAAGATATGAAGTCCAGGTGCTGGGGTCAATAATGATGGTGAAGAGAGAATTGCAGCACAATAATTCATACGGTTCTTCTCCAATCTGTGTCATTGTCTTGCCAGGTAGTGTGTAGTGTTTAAATATTGTCATGAGACAATTGGAACATAGGGAAGGTGGAGATTAGCTCTGTTTAGTAGTGGTGTACAAGAACTTGATTCTGATTGATGGAATAACCTCTCATGCTTTTTTTTCTTGGGTACAATATAGTAAAATAGAAAGACCAACTTCAGAGAAGACGATTCCCAATCTTATCAGCTAGCAAAAACCATGTGAGCCCGGGAGGACAGGTGGTGATTCCAATCCTGCATTGCAGAATCAAAACCTAAACCCAAATGGGTGTTTGTATAGTCTGCACACTGGAAACCTTCTCAAAGAACAGGTATGAGCTTATATTGACCATCCTTTTTACAGAAAAGCTAGAACAAATGAGGGTGGCAAGAGCTAAAAGTTTGCAAATGCACCTGATGGCTTCCATGGAATCTAATCTGCTACCAAACAAAAACAGTCCAATTTTTTAGCCAGCAAGATGCCCTGCTAAATGCCCCACGATTCGGCTATCGTGTTACTTGCCTAACCAATATAACCTGAGAAACCCTTAAAACAATTCCCAAAGTGATCCCAAATCCGTTAAATTTTCCATCATCGTCGACAATCAATTTTCCTAGAAAACACACATCCATCATCGTTGACAATCACCAAAACGCTCTATAAATGAGTTAATTACACACTCAAAACATAACCACAAGACCAGCACAAATCGTCTGTTTCTGCCATGCAAGTGTATCCAAGCAAAATTTAACACAAGGCCAAAACAAAATCAGAATGTTGAGCTTACTATTCCTAACATTACAAATATTTAATCAATACCAACACAACAACAATTAGAATGACAACAGCGATGACCAGAAAGATCCAGCAAGCACAGCCACTTTTGGTGCGTTTGTTCAGAAAAGCCAAATTCCTTTGAACCCTCTGTTCCAAATATAACCAACATAAGCATCAGGTGAATGTGACAGTTGCCTTTCAGGCAACCATAAATTTATGCATAAGATTATCAAAAGACACTGAAAAATCATCTCCTTCACACAGTAAAAGCCCTTAATCAATACTTAGTTTTATTGCTAATGAAATACAAATTTATAACAATTAATTGTGACCGCCAATCTAAAGATCGGAAAACAAACCTGCATACGGGAATTCGTTACATCCACATGCTCGTCTAAGTGATCCTGAATAAAGAAAAGGGAATATTGTGTTATAGGTTGCAATCAACTTCAGCATGTTATAGGATGGTGAAAATGCGAGATTATAAATAGAATAAATGGGGAATAAATAAAAAACACCGACCAGAAGCCTAGTGTGTAGGGTAAGTTCCTCGTTGACAGCCAATGCAATGTGTTTTGTACTTGTCACTGTCTCGTCCAATTTCTCAAGGCCTTCATCTTGTTCTGTTTTTTACGTAAAACAAGTTATGAATCAGCATTACATAATCAGAAAACCACAGAAGCCAAAAAAAAAAAAAAAAAAGATGTTAGAGCATGCCTCTCATGGTTTGCCGTTGAAAACCAACAAGGCCCTGGTTGTCCAAGCCAGATGCTCTATTTATAATATCATCTGTCTTGCTATCAGACCCAAGCAAGTTCTCTCTGTTAGCAGCACTGGCCATATTGAGAGCAGCAGACATCTGGTTAACTTTTGTACTCAGATTTTTCAGCATCTCTTGACGCCGATTTATCTCTCTCCCTGATCTGGTTTTGAAAACAGTAGTCAAAGATTTCTTTCACATTCAGGAAAACAGCAACAACAAATTATGGCTAGCATATCACACAGACAAAGGTTCTCCACCCTCCACCCTTGCGCTTACCTATAAATGACTCGTTCATCTCATTTTGGTAAAGTATACGTTGAAAGATCAACAAATCAAAGGATTTCCACTCCTCAATTGTAGAATATTAAGTATCTGCTACTATATTCGATCCTCTTATGAAAAGGGTTTTCTTAACAAACGTGGATGTGCATTGAACAAGCAAAAATTTCCATAAAACAAAATGAAAAAAGAAAAAGAAACAAACACTTTATATTACATTATCATCTAAAGAAACACGAGCACTCCACACATTTAGCACTGTCCTAGCTCTTCAAAAGGTTAACATTAAGATTAAATTTGAAAAACAACCCATGAAGCCTTCACCAAAACTTTAGAAGAAATGAAAGAAAAAAAAATAAAGGATTGCTGTTACATTATCATCTAAACTAACACAACTGCTTCACTCATTTAACACTGTCCTAGCACCTTAAGATTAACACTAAATGTGAAAAACAACCAGCACCTAAACATTCACAAAAAAAAAGAGAGAGAGACAAGACACCCACAAATATAAAACAAGATTCCATAACCATACTAAGGAACCCTCTATACATAATGATGGAAACACTTACATTGGTTGTTTGCCTGGAAGTGCTGACAAATGGGACTGCAGACTATCGAGTTTGGTTGTCAAAATAGTGGCCTTTCTCCGTATCGCAGAGAGATGGCGCTGTGTTTCCGGTCCAGATTGAGGAAAAGAATTCTTCCCAGAAATCATATCACTAATTTCATCACCAAGTTTTGATGCTTCATTGAATTCTTGCATCCATAATTCTGATGGCGATGCCATTTCCCCTACAATAAAATCTCGACTTCCAATTTAATCGAAATGGATCCAATTTTCACGAAATATCTAAACTTTAAGAATTCCCGTCTCTTATTAAATAAATTTCTAAGTCTTCTTGCTATCAGCATTGAATTCAATTGGTAGCTAAATTTCTAAATGAATAAAGCACTTAAAAAAATCCAAACAAAACCCATTAAATATAGTCAATTTGTTGTTCGTTTATGACTTACCTTAGTAAAAACGACCAGGGAGTGATGATGTTTGAGAATTGAGAAATATTTCTACAGCTTAAGCTCTGTTTGTGTAGAGGAAATGAAGACTTGCCTGTGTTTAGCTGTACAAATTGATTCGAAGTCTCTAAACTAAGAAGGGGGGCAATGTTGTAAGAAATCAGTATTATATCGCCAAAACAAAAAAAAATGTCGGTATTATCAGCATGTTTTTAAATATTAAGTAAAAATATAATGATGAATTAAAAAATTAATATTAATATATAATAAAATATAATAAAAATTATATATATTAATAAAAATATGTAAAATTTTAACCTAATTTTTTACTTAATAGAAAAATGAAACAATATTTAATTTTTGTTTAAATAAAATATTATTTTCTTAGTCTATAATAATTTTTTAAATGTAAAATAATAAAAATATTAAGTATAAAAAAATAAATAAAAACTTATTTTATAAAATAAAACTCAAAAATTATAATCGTTATATTATGCTAGAGTAAAAAAAATTAACAAAATTTATAACTATATTATTTCTAGATAAAAATATTTTTATATTTAGTATATATATAATAAAGAGAGAAAGAGAGAGGAGCAGCTAAGGTGGGCCTCTCCACTTGCGGTAAAACATGAATTATCCATTAGTTATTTAGTTATTGATGTACATTCAAATCTTTAAAATTCCGTACAAATTAAATTGAATTTGATGATGTTGAAAATCGATTTAACTTTTAATTGAATTATTGGAAATAAAATTATACGAGTGTATTCTATAAATTTAATGAATCAATTATAATAATAATAATTTAAGGTTGTTTTTATGTTTAAATTAGATTTAGAAATTATTGTTTTAAAAGTTTGTCATTTTTTCATTTCTTTTTTAATTACGATTTAATTTAATTTAAGGATTTTATTAGTTAAATCAATTAAACTTACTATTTAAAAGTTTTACATGTCATTAACATATAATTAATAACATTCATAGTTTTTTTCTCACCTCTACATGTTGGAGAGAGTAAAATTAGAAAACGAGTGATCAAAATAAAAATATAGAGGGAATGAATAGCTTCAATAAAGTTTAGGTGAAATGTTTATTATAGTTCTTGTACTTTTTAAATTATAAATATTGGGTTTATTTAATTTCTAAAATTTAAGGGCAAAATCAATTTTGATCTCAAACTCATTTGCTTTATTTTTTGGTTTCTAATTTGAGAGTGGTTAAAGAAAGTTGTTGGAATATGTGCTAGAAAGAGAAAAAAAATTATTGTTATCGATTTCAGTCATAAAAACAATTGATATTGGTGTCAAATTATTTCATTTGATAAGGAAAATTTATATTAAATGTTTTACCTTGAAATTATCTAAAAAAAAACTAAGTTTAATAAGTTTTTTTTTTTTATTTTGAGTTGATTTCAGGTTTTTAGATCATATTTAGGTTTATTAAGTTGCATATGATATTTTCTAGGTATTTTGAGTAAAAAATAGGTTTTAGGATTTAGAAAACTTTTGCATTGATTTTTTGGTCATTTTCACACTATGTCATTTGATTTTTTTTTCAAAAAATTAAGGCAATGACATGTCTTAAAAAAAAAAAAGCCTATGAACGCAAGCTTACACTTATAAGTTCGTGCATGAGTCTTTACTTGATAGGCCAGGCGCATTGGCTTAGTTTTTCAAGTCCAATAATTTTTAACTAGCATTTTTTCCATAAAAAACATGTTAGAAAAGCAATTGTTTTTTATTTTTATGAATGAATTAATATAGTACATTACAAGGTCTGTCGGTAAAAGGATTTGTACAAACGTTGAAAAACTCCAAAAACGGGGAGTTTCTCGGCATTTGTCGATTGAGTGTGGGACCTGTTTGGTTGGCCCCGCCCTCAACTTTTGAAAACCATAGGCTAACTTCTCACACGCGGAGCCAAACGGTATGAATCCCTTCTCAAAATCAATGAATTGGAATTACTTGGCAGAGGAGAGAACACATCTTCCCGTACTATGATGGAGCACTGATTGCAGCTTTTGATTTGCAGTGCATTGTCCTTGTAATCAAGAAATTCTTCTTTTGATTCATAACAACTGCTACAAAATGCAAAACAAGTGTTCGGGATTACAATAGCTTCTATTTTGAAGCCTTTTAAAAATATATTTCACTTACAAAAACATATATTTTTGTTTTAATGTTTTTCAATATGTTAATATCAAAAAAATATATATATATTTTCAAATAAAAAACTTTCAAGACAGACAAAATAAGTGACTTCCCAGTGCAAATCTCCGAACACTTGTGACCAACAAACATTGTCCCTCTGCTGAGAAAGAGCAGCCTGGCAATTCCACAGAGCGCCATAGGCAGAAAAATACATCACAATCTCGAGAGTGAAATCCTCAAGAGTTACAGATGTTGAAACAGTTGCCATATGACAACAATTAGAATGACAACGGCAATGAGCAGCAAGATCAAGCAAGAGCAGCCGCCCTTGGTGCGTTTGTTCAGAAAAGCCAATTTCCTTTGAACCATCTGTTGCATAAACAGCATCAGCATCAATTGAAGGTTAAAATAATCCAGGCAACTTAAAAGGTTAAAAATGCAGAAATTTCCCCATAAAAATATCAAAAGATTAACTCTTTCACACAAGTAAACGCCCTAATCCCATATGTGTTCCACATTGTAGACGAGAACAATTAAAATTAAAAACCAGGAATCAAACCTGTAGACGAGAATTTGTTGCATCCACGTGCTCATCCAAATCATCCTGAATTAAAGAGGGAAGGGAATATTGAGTTAAAGGTCTACAACAACTCCAGCATGTTGAAGGATTGTCAAAATGCAAGGAGATTATAAAATGGAAAAATGGGGGATAACTCAAAAACTCTGACCAGAAGCATAGTGTGTAGGGAAAGTTCCTCGTTGACAGCCAAAGCAATGTGTTTCGTACTTATCACTGTCTCCTCCAATTTCTCAAGGCCTTGATCTTGTTCTGAATATTTATATGTCAATTAAGCTACAAAACTTGAACTACATCTTTATAAAATCAGAGAAAGCAAGAACATCTAAGTTACAATAACATGCCTTTCATAATTTGCCGTTGAAAGCCAACAAGACCATGGTTGTTCAAGCCAGTTGCTCTATTCATGATATCATCTGTCTTCTTATCAGGTCCAAGCAAGTTCTCTCTGTTAGCAGCACTGGACATATTGAGAATACTAGCCATCTGGTTAACTTTAGTACTCAGATTTTTCAGCATGTCTTGACGTCGATTCATCTCTTTCCCTGTTCTGTTCGTGACGGTATCAGAATCAAAGGTTTTCAATAAGGTCATGATGAAAACTAAAGCTAACACATTACAATAAATAGCTTAATTATGGATTTGCTAAAATACAGTTTTCAACAAGGTCAGGGGTGAAAAACTACAGCTAATGTATTGTTTGACATATCATATTTATCTATATCTCTATCCCTTCTAACTACCAATGAATTTCTCGTTCATTTGATTTCAGTAAAATATTTATAGAAACTACGAAGGTTAAAATATCAAAGAATTTCTCATATTTGAGTACAAAATACCATGAAATACTGAGCACTCACTTCAATATCTAATCCTCCTATGAAAAGGGTTTTTCATGCAACTCTGAAGGAACACCACAACCTCATATATAGCAACAGAACTTCTACAATGCAAAAAGAAGAGAGAAACAAAGGATTTCCCACCTCCCCTATATTTATGCCTTTCATTTGATATTGGTAAATTCCCATCGAAGATCCACTTGTTGATACTTTCTACTCTTCAGGTACAGATTACCAAACCATACAGTAGTATGGAAAGGGGTTTCTAGGAAACTCTAGAGGAAAGCCTCAACCACACAATCAAAATATGAAGCAAAAGAAAGAAAAAGAAACAAAGGATCGCTGTACAATGTCATCTAAACTAACATTAGCATTTCATTCATTCACCACTGTTCCAGCTCCTTAAAACTAACATTAACTTTGCGAAACTGGCCACACCATAACATTCACCAGAAAGGATAAGCACAAACATAAAACAGGATTCAATTACCATAATAAAGAGCCATTAGGAAGTCTATTGCTAACCCAGACATTGCAGCATAACTCAATTTAAGGCCCAAAACATTACTAAACAGCAATTCACAAGAAAGAAAAACACTTACATTGGTTGCTTGCTAGGAAGTTCTGACAAAAGGGACTGCAAAATATCAAGTTTAGTTCTTAAAATAGTGATCTTTCTCCTACTTGCGGAAAGATGCCGTTGTGTTTCTGGTCCTGATGAAGGCAAAGAATTCTTTCCAGAAATCATACCATTAATTTCATCACCCAGTTTGGATGCTTCACTGAATTCTTGCATCCATGACGCCGATGGCGTTGACATTGCCCCTATAATAATAATAATAAAATAAATAAACTTTGCTGCTTTATTTGCCCTGTAATCCTACCAAAGTCAAAGAAAAGCTTATTCTCAAAAAAGGGTATTCATAACACAAAAAGCTGTCGTAAAATTCTAGTTCAAGATTGAATTCTGAAACAGTCCGTGATTGGCATAATCAAACTACCCCGAATTGCTGGATCATAAAACCGAGACATAAGACCTGGGCTTCAAGGGAACAGAGAATGTTTACCTTAAATTGTATGTTTGATGGGTAATGGATGATGGAGAGAAGAGACCCTTGGCTTCAGAGGAACAGAAAATTAACGTTGACGAAAAGCAGGCAGAGAGACGAGAAGGAAAGATAGTTGTCTGGTTCCTAATCAATGAGTAATTAATGAACTAAGAGTTACACGTGTATGGCGATTAACTTGTCGGATTTACTCAGGAATTTTATTTTTTTTAAAAAAAAAAAAAGCCTTGGAGCGTCCGTTTGTTCTTGGGTTGATAATGTTTTATAATTGCAGGCTTTATTGTCGTTGGTGGGTTAATTAAATTATGGTAGAGTGCTTTCACTGTATATGAACGGGTAATGCGAGTACAAATGGATTATAATAATATTTTTATCCCTTTTTTTTCTGCTCCAATTATTAATTTTGTTTTTTCACAATCTATTTTCTCAATATTAGATTTGATGTTTTTTTATTTATTTTTTATTTGATTATCATGTTGTGTCGCAAGGGTTCGAAGTTAAATTAACGCTTGATTTTATATAAAAAATATGATTTTATTATTTGCAAAAAAAAAAAATTAAAGATACCAAATTAAAATTAAAAGTGAGAGAAAACACAGTCATTTAATTCTAAGCAATGATTATTCAGTCCTTTTCTAGAAAAATATGCCTTGATATTTTTTTTCAATTTCTATTTTAGTATTTTTAATTTGAATATTATATATTTTGATTTAAAATTTTATTTTATTGATATTTAATAAGATGAGTTTAAGAAATAAGAAAGGGAGAGTTGTTGGGAAAAAAAAAAGAGAAAAATAAAGTCATTATTTTATCGGAAAAAAAGATAGCGGTTGAGAATAAAAATTTCATTTTGATTTGATTTTATATTTCAAATCAGTTTAAATATACTTAGAGTTGAGAAATTAATTTATTGAGAATCTAAATGTATTATTTTTATGTTTTTAAATTAAAATATATTGAAAATAATTTTTTAAATTGAAAAAACCTTAGCTCCTCTCTAAGGGTTGGAATCTGAAACTGTAGACAATGTGTCGTAAAGGGTTTTTTTTTTTTTTTTTAAAAAAAAGGATTGTCCTCTCCTTGAACCAATAAAAGATTTTTAGAAAGCCATGCATTTTTTACCTTTAATTTTTTTTCTTTTAATTTTAATTTAAATTAATTAAAAATATATTTGGAATGGCCTACCTGGCGAATAACGTGTCTTTTGTTTTGTTTTCTTTTCCTGTAGGATCAATGCAGACAATATGAAAGATTTGAACTTGCAAAGTAATGAGCCAACAGGTTATTTGCCAGCCACCATCTCTTCTTTACGTCAGGTTTCTCTTGGAAGCAATAATTCACTGCTCAGTATTTTATGAGAAATAAGGCTCTTTGTGCCACAGTAAATCTCTTAGGTCTTCAAAGACTAAATCCAGAATTCTTAGGTTCGGTTTTCCAGCCGTTGGTTCTCTACTGCAAATGTCCATTGTACAAACCAAGACCCTTTCCTCAATAGGGTACATGGCGCTAGGTGATGTTTATTCTTCCTATTGTAGATTATGTATTAATTCGATGGAAATAATCACGCGAAAGAAGCCTACGGTTTTCAACCTTTTTTTTTTTTTTTGGTGTTTGAAAAATATTTTAAAAAAATTAAATTTTTTTTATTTTTTTATTTTAAATTAATATTTTTTTGTGTTTTTAGATCATTTTAAAATACTGATATTAAAAATAATTTTTAAAAAATAAAAACAATATTATTTTAATATATTTTTTAATAAAAAATATTTTTAAAAACAACTTAATCACACTCCCAAACATAATGTTCTAGTGAGAAATGAGCTTGAAGAGATTGGTCACAGAATCGTTGCCTGATTCAGTGGCAATATGCTGAATGGAGGAGATGGCTACTCAAACAAGGAGCAGTGTGAGAGATCTATAATGGAATTGGCTCTGCAATGTTCTAATGAGTCACCCGAAGAAAGGATCACCATGGTTGAAATCCTAGCAAGGTTTAGAAAGATCAAGGAGCAATTCTTAATATATCTCTCCCCTCTACTTTCTCTTCTCTGCCTAATAAAGAAAAATGCTTTGAGATTTGTAATTTCTCACCTCCATTTTTCTTTCTCCTGTTTTCCACCTGACGAGGCTGGTCTTTGTTAGGTGTCATAAGAGAATTGATAGGTCTCCTCCCACATAGGTTGTTGGGCGTCTAAGTTGAGCTGTTGAACACGACTTGAATTTTGACCTCCTGGAAGCCTGCAAAACAAGGTCAAGGGATCTTTCATTGCTTAAGTTAGAATCAATGAAGATAGAAGGAAACTTTTATTTTGGTCAACAGAGATCACATCTTATCTTTTTTTGTCAGAAGTTGTCAATTATGTTCATTCCGTTTGGAATGGAATGACAGGTATATTTTATTCCAGTTTAAAAAATAAAATAATCTGAAAAGATTTTATTCCGAATTTTAGTCTACCCCATAAATTTTGTTTAAATTCTGGCTACAATATTTTGGTTTTGTTCCGTCCCAGTCAAATAATGTTTTTCTAAATTAATATATAGTTTTACAGTACTAATTATATTTTTTAATCTAATTATTGGATTGAGTATAAATTTTTTAAGGGATTTATTGATAAATTAATATATTTCATATTAAAATTTTAGAGCAATCAGAGATTGAAAAGACATTGCAAGATTGCTAATGACATTCTTAAAATTTTATTTAAATTCATAATTTTATTCAAAAAACTCATTTTATTCTGTCACTTTCTAGAATAATTCTTTCTCAATTTTATTATTCAAGAATAGATTTTTTAGAAATTGAACTTCATAATTTGCTTTATTTAGGGTTATTATGGTCACATGACCTATGTCACAAATTTAAAAGGTTAATCCAGGTTCACTCAAGTCGATCCAATATATTATCATCTCAATATTTTTTTTAAAGAAAAAAAGTCATCTTGATTTTTTTTTAGTCAAACTATATTTTTATTAATCATCTATATTATCTTTCGATCCATCGAGTCGATGAGGTCATATCGGTTCAACTCCTATTTTTTTACTTGTGTTTGAAATTTAAATTACAAAATTTCAAGTTAGTTTATCTTTAAAATTATGTTGATTAAAAGAGATCGTCCAATTATATAATATTGAAACATTATCCAGAGATATTTAACATACTCATGTGAAATTATCTAATCAACTATCATATAGGAAATAATTATATAGTTAAGGACTTGGCAAATAGTATGGTCCAACTACATTTAGACGGGCATTACAATCTTGGTGGTTCCTTCACGTTATTTAATTTTGACTCTTTTTGAGAAGGTCTTTAACGGCATTCTGACTCCACATTTATGAAAGCATCTGTCCATATGGAAGTCATGATCATTAATTCAAGGAAAACAGGATTTGTGATCTTGGTCGCCATTCAAAATCAGCTTATAAAGCTTTTTCACAGTCTTCATTTTTATTATTATGTTCTCACAAAACAAGTCATGGGGAGAGTTTGGATCACTGTTCTTGTTTCGATTCTGCTAATGTCTCTGTCGAAGAAATGCATTAGCATACCCGCAAGTAACTTCACTGACCAATCTGCCCTTCTTGCCTTCAAGGATCACATCACTTTTGATCCTCAAAACATGCTAGCTCACAACTGGTCCTCCAACACCTCCTTCTGTAACTGGATGGGAGTCTCTTGCAGTGTTCGCAGGCAAAGAGTCACAGCGCTGGATCTCTCTAGCATGGGCCTCCTAGGGACCATTCCTCCACAGCTTGGAAACCTGTCCTTTCTTCAATACCTGATCCTTTACAACAACAGTTTCCATGGAGATCTACCCAGCGAGATAGGTAATTTACACCGATTGCAGCAAATGGATATAGGTTCCAATAAGTTATCATTAGTGATACCCGAAAGTTTTGGGAGTTTGCACAGACTTGAAGAACTAAGATTCGATGGAAATAATCTCACTGGTACCAAATGATCACCTTTAATTATCAACTTTAGTTTCTTAACATGTGAAGGGTTTTTTTTACCATGCATGGATATGTTTCAGGTACAATCCCATCCACAATCTTCAACATCTCTTCCTTGAAAGTCCTTGATCTCATGTTTAACGGCCTATTTGGAAGTCTTCCGAAGAACATGTGCGACCATCTTCCTAGACTAGAAATGCTTTTGCTTTCCACTAATCAACTCAGTGGCCAAATCCCATCTGATTTATTCAAATGTAGAGAGCTACAATCGTTATGGTTGCCTTATAATAACTTCACTGGAGTTATTCCAGAAGAACTTGGATTCCTCCCTATGCTTGAGATTCTAAATCTTGGTGTCAATATGTTGTCAGGTTTGCAGTCTCTCGTTCTATATGTGCACAGAGACACAGACTTTCTTTGATGCATTTTTGTAACATATTTTACTAACCTATTCATTGATTATCATCTTTTTTACTAATATCCTAAGATATTGTGCAGGTGATTTGCCTCGATCGATCTTCAACATGACTTCTTTAAGAAGGATTCACCTTTCTTGGAATAACCTGTCAGGTAATGCTTGTTTTTCATAGTTATAAATATATAAGATTTGTGAGTAATGATGTTAACTTTATAGCAATATTAAAATATATAAAACAAAAAAAAAAAACTCAATGAAAATCTAGAGTGCATATACTTTTTTTAATATATAAACATGCAAAAATAAGACTCGTGTGGAACATATTTTTAACATAAATATAATAATAAAAAAATACTAATATGCATATTAAGTATTTATTCAAAATTATAATTTATATAAAATCAAAGTTTTAGCATGCATAGTAATATCTATATAAGCTTAAATTGAAATAACAAAAGAATATATACTTGTTGAAATATTTTAAAGTAATGAAACTTTTATTGTTGTTAATGATGAAATTTTTATCCTTAAAGTTTTATTGTTCATCACTTGTGTAATTAAGATATTTGCAATAAATTTTTTCAAGATTTCAACAATACTATATTGATTTAGATGTACTTTTAAACAAGATATTTGAACAAAAAATTATATAACTTAAATATCTTTTAACAAAATGAACATTAGCTCTAGATTTTGAAGAAAAAACAAAGCATAAAAAAAAAAACTAAAACATGAGATGATGAAGAGTGTATAAAAATTAAAAAAATATTGTAGGAAACTCTTCATTCACTTTCTCCTTTTATAGTGAATTTTAGAAGTTAAAAAGTTGAAGAATTAATTATGATATAGTCAGAATTAATTCTCATATTATCAACTTTTAATTAATCATCTTAAATCAAGAATTAAATCTGTACTTTTATAAGATCAAAGCTCACCTTGCCTTCTTTTCTTTAAAAACTTGGATGCTATTTAGGTTTAGTTTTAACTTTTTAACTATCTAACTTTATAAACACTTGAAAATTTTATTTGTTTTCAACATAGGATACATTTTTTTTAAATAGTTTTGGGCTTCATCAAAATATGTCAACCTAGAGTTTTTTTAGATCAATTTTTCATTCATTTATTCTTTTTAAATCATGTTAATATTGTATGCTAAAGAATATATATTAAAGATTAAATTTAAATAAAGTTTTAACTCTAAATATAATATATATTAAATTTAAATATATATTAAAGAATGCATCTTACTTTTAATTTAACTTCAAATATGCCCATTAACCATATTATTCAAACAATATTGCTTTCTTTCTTCTTTCTTCGCACGTTGAACACAGTCGTTTATAGTTTGGGATGCTTCTAGGGAAAGCAGAGCACAAGTCGTATAAGTGCAAAAAGAAACCCTGTCATTAAATCCCTGTTCGAAATGGTCAGATTTTGTAACATTATTTTCCTGTGGAAGGCCTACAGTATCGCACAGAATTTATACGTTATTGGTTTCTCCCTGTTTCGTTTTATAATTTTCCTTATTTGCAACATCTACCAAACTATATTCATTCGGAAACACAATTCTTGAGCTTCTATTACACAAGAATCCTGGATCAAAGTTGTCCCAGTTTGCTTGCTCAGATAAAACAAAAGGCCATTATCTTTTGCTTTGTTCTAATTCTAAGTATCAAATTAGATTGGTTTGATTATTGTTCCTATTAAACCGAACCTGATAAGACGAAAATAAACACCAAGAAAGACAGGAATTTTGACCAAAAAGGGTCATATATATAAGTAGAATCCTAAATTATATTTTATTGCTTTATATTTTTCTCTTATGTAGTCTTTCTTTAAAATGTTTATAATTTCTTAAATATACAAGAAACCAACTTCATCCAACTTAATATAAACTAGAATATTAATGTCCTCCACATTATCATCATCATCAAAAGATTATACGCCTCACTTTTTTTTTTTTTTGGCAGGATCAATACCTCAAGAAAACAGCATTGATCTTCCTAACTTGGAGGAACTGCAATTAAATGTAAATGGTTTAACAGGTCGGTTCGATACCCATCTCTCTCTCTCACTCTCTCTCTCTCTCTCTCTCTCTCTCTCTCTCTCTCAGTTTTAAGTTTATTTCATCAATTCATACCGATTGGCTTACATGTTGGTGATAATATGTTATCAGGGTCAATGCCACGCTTTCTAGGGAATATTTCCAGGTTGGAGATACTTGATTTGTCATATAACAAGATGACTGGAAATGTTCTACAAGAATTTGGAAATTTGAGAGCGCTGCGAGTCCTCAGTTTGCAATCCAATTCCTTTACTAATCACCCTTCCAGTCAGACACTCAACTTCATCACCTCTTTGACAAATTGTAGGCAGTTGAAAGAATTGCATATTGGGGACAACCCTTTAGATGGCATGTTGCCAAATTCCGTAGGGAATTTATCCAGCTTTCTAACAAACTTCTATGTATACGCCAGCAAACTCAAAGGCAATATTCCAGGTGAGATTGGCAACTTGAGCAACCTAATTGTCTTAAGTTTGGAAGAGAATAGTCTGATGGGACCTATTCCTACAACAGTGGGAGGGCTAAGGAAGATTCAAGTACTATATCTTTTTAAAAACAATCTTAATGGTTCCATTCCACCTGATATATGTCTTGCAAGGAGGTTGGCTATCATAACACTAAACAATAACGTATTGTCTGGAGAGATACCTTCCTGCATAGGGAATCTCACGTCTCTAAGAGAACTTTATCTTCACTTCAATATATTAAGTTCTACCATACCTATGGCTCTGTGGAGCCTAAAGGATCTCTTGATTTTGAATCTGCATTCAAATTTTCTATATGGATCTCTTCCTTCGCAAGTTGGAGAAATGGAAGCTGCAATAGGAATTCGTTTGTCAAGCAACCAGTTGTCAGGTAATATTCCGAGTACAATAGGTTCACTCCAGAACTTGATAAGATTTTCATTATCCAAAAACAGCTTTCAAGGGTCCATTCCAGAAGCATTCGGTGGTTTGGTAAGCCTGGAACTCTTAGATCTATCACAAAATAACTTGTCTGGTGAGATCCCCAAGTCACTAGAGGCACTTAAATATTTGGAGTTTTTCAATGCGTCTTTCAATGGACTACAAGGAGAAATTCCAAGAGGAGGACCGTTCGCAAATTTTACTGCTCGTTCTTTTATTATGAATAAGGGCCTATGCGGCCCATCTCGGCTGCAAGTCCCACCTTGCAGCATTGAATCTCGTAAAGATTCAAAGACTAAATCCAGACTTCTAAGGTTCAGTTTACCAACTGTTGCATCTATACTGCTTGTGGTGGCTTTCATTTTTCTTGTCATGGGATGTCGACGAAGATACAGAAAAGATCCAATCCCAGAAGCCTTGCCAGTGACAGCTATCCAGAGGAGAATTTCTTACCTAGAACTGCGGCGTGCAACAAATGAATTTCAAGAGAGTAATCTGCTAGGTGTTGGAAGTTTTGGCTCTGTATATCAAGGGATGCTTCCTGATGGACTAAATGTAGCTGTCAAGATTTTTAATCTGCAATTGCAAAGAGCATTCAGAAGTTTTGACACAGAGTGCGAAATCATACGCAACATTAGACACCGCAACCTTGTGAAGATTATCTGCAGTTGCTCTAATCTTGACTTCAAAGCCCTAGTCCTGGAGTACATGCCTAAAGGAAGCTTGGAGAAATGGTTATACTCCCACAACTATTGCTTGGACATCATTCAAAGAGTGAACATAATGATCGATGTTGCATCTGCATTAGAGTATCTCCATCACGGTTATCCATCTCCTGTGGTGCATTGTGATTTGAAACCGAGCAATGTGTTACTAGATGAAGACATGGTCGCGCATGTATGTGATTTTGGTATTGCAAAACTCTTAGGTGAAAATGAGTCTTTTGCACAAACCAGGACCCTCGCCACAATAGGGTATATGGCACCAGGTAATGTGTACTCTCCCTCAAACAGAATATGTTCATTGCTTTAGCTTAAATATTCGGGAAATCACATCCTAGCTGTAACATTCTTGTCATCTGCAGAATATGGATTGGACGGACTCGTGTCCACGAAGATTGATGTCTATAGCTTTGGAATCATGTTAATGGAGATGCTGACGCGAAAAAGGCCTACCGATGAAATGTTCGGGGGAGAAATGAGCTTGAAGAGATGGATCAAAGAATCGTTGCCTGATTCAGTAATAGACATCGTGGATAGCAACATGCTGAATAGAGGAGATGGCTACTCCATAAAGGAGCACTGTGCGACATCTATAATGGAGTTGGCACTGCAATGTGTCAATGAATCACCTGAAGAGAGGATGGCCATGGTTGAAATCTTGGCAAGGCTTAAAAACATCAAGGCGGAATTCTTGAGAGATTCTGAGAGGCGGAGGCCATAACATACATCAACTTGTTCTAGTTTATTGCTGTCCAATTTTCCTGTGTGAATTAAATTTGATGGTCAATACCATGAATTTTGTCTCTTTATCATTAGAGTTTATCATTGGAGGAGGCCTTAATTTTTATTTCTTTTAGTTAATTGAACCTCAATTCAATCAAGTTTTTCATCACTAAGCTTATACAACATTGATCCAGTCTTAAAATAGAATGTTCACATAAGAATTGTTATTCTAATTATACAAGGTAAAATTTCTTTCATTTGACATGCAATCTGCAAATGCCAATGAGATAGTTTGAAAGGACAAACACGCATGAGCCGGTAACCTTTTGATCTAGGTATTTAATTAGTTCAAATCATACCAATCAAAAAGGCACTTCAGTATAAAGTGTGAAGGCCATCGGAAACTATTTTTTAGGTCAAAATCCTCCATTAAGTCTTTTTTTGTGATCTAAATCTCCAAAATCGCCTCAATTGATTCTATTTCAAAATTTTAGCTTTTCTAATTATCTTTTCCTTTTATTTTAGTATTAATTTCAGATTCTATGCTATTTTTATTTTCTATTAGGACAAGCTATTTAAATTCTTGTTCTGGGAAATGGAACTTGATTATCAATTTTAAAAATATTCATACCTGTGGATTTTCCGTACAGTTTATTACCGTGTTGGCTTTTGTGAGTGATATATATCTTTTCAGTTCCACAACCCTTGCCATTGACAGCAATCCAGAGAAGAATTTCATACTTTGAACTTCTGCGTTCAACAAATGAATTTCATGAGTAATCTGCTGGGCGTTGGAAGTTATGGCTCTGTGTATCAATGTGTTACTAGATGAGGACATAGCAAAACCCTTAGGTGAAAGCGAATCCATGGCGCAAACCAAGACCCTTGCCACGATAGGGTATATGACACCAGGTGATGCTTGTTCTTCCAAATATTTGATAGAACACATCCTATGACATTCTAAGTATCTTGTGCAGAATATGGACTGGATGGTCTTGTGACAACCAAGATTGATGTCTACAGCTTTGGGATCATGTTGATGGGAATGTTCACGAGAAAAAAGCCTGCTGATGAAATGTTTGAGGGAGAAATGAGCCTAAAGAGATTGGTGAATGAATCCTTGCCTGATTCCGTAATTGACATTGTTGATAGCAACATGCAGAATAGAAGAGATGGATATTCAGTAAATAAGGAGCACTGTGTCACATCTATAATGGAGTTGGCTATGCAATGTACTTATGAATCACCTGAAGAAAGGATCAACACACTCGATATCCTGGCAAGGCTTCAAAAGATCAAAGTGGAGTTCTTGAGAGAACCTGAGAGACGATTGACATAAGAAACATTAACTCCTAGTACCTTCCAGTACCTCACTGCCCCTTCCATTTTCCGGCTGTGTCAGTTATATTTTCTTGTCAATAATCTAAACTTTAACCGTTGCATGGCCATTTGAAGAGGCGTTAATCCCAACTTTATTTCAAAAATATTGCTATCGAAGCTCTTGTCAAGACCCTCTAACTTAAAATGGATTAACCTGAATTTACTAGAGTTAACTCAAGTTTTGAATTAAAAAAGGAAAACGCTATAAGCGACATAAGATTCTTACGGTCAATGAATCATTGCCTGAGTCAGTAACTGAAATTGTGGATAGCAACCAGATGAATCGAAGAGATGGCTATTCAGCAAATAAGGAGCAATGTGCCACACCAATAATGTAGTGGGCTCTGCAATGTTCAAATGAATCACCCGAAGAAAGGATCGACATGGTTGAAATCCTGGCTAGACTTTAGGAAGATTGAATTCATGAGAGACACCGAGAAATTAATGGAGACCGTAAGACGCATCAACTAGCAGTACTTACACTGCTTTTCCTTTTCTTTTTTTTTTCTTTTTTTTTTAATTAATATGGATGTCTGGATCAGGTTGTCTGCACCTCAACTAATCCCACAAGCTTTTAAATTAAAGATCATGTAAGTCTTCAGTAATCCTGAGGGGATTTGAACTCGTGACTATTGAAGAACAAATACAAGATATAACGAATTAAACTATCTTTTAGATTTACAGTACTTTTTTTTTTGTATATATGTGTGCGCAGGTCAAATTTATTCCTCAGTAATCTAAACTTTATGGCTTTATAATACGAGGAGACTTTAAGTTAATCAATTCTTAACTACTATTTTTGTTTATTTTTTATATGTTAAAAGTATTTTTGAAAAAAAAATAAATTTTTTTATATTTTCTTTGTTTCAAATTAATATTTTTTTGGTGTTTTTAAATCATTTTGATGTGCTGATATCAAAATTAATTTTTTAAAAATAAAAAAATTATTTTAATATATTTTTGAATGAAAAACATTTTGAAAAGTAACCGCAGCTACACTTTTAAATACCCCAAAAGAGTTACATTATCTAATATTGATAAAATTGGGATAAAATTGATAAAATCAAAATGTTTGAGACTCATTTTACACTAGAGGTAATACATTAGGGGCCACATTAAGGTTAACCTTGTAGCAATCACCTTTAACCTTTTAAATTCCCCTACGTCAACAAAACAAACAAAAGCAGAGACATGAAAGAGTTAAGCTGCAAGTGTGTCACACACTGCAACAGCCAAAGCCTTTTCCACTGCCCTGGCCTCCAGTAGCCAAAAACCCTACCCGTGACAAAACCTGATCTTTAAAAAAAGAAAAGAAAAAAAACACCACCTTTAAACCCTGAAGGCCATTTTTTCCATTCAAAGTAAAAATGGTGCCAAACCCAGTATCTCTCACTCGTAAGACTCCATTGTTATACTGTTTTGTGGGTTTTTCATGCAAACCCACTTCTCATTCTAGCCAAAGAACTCAGCTTTCGTTGAAACCTGTTCAGATAACTGGATTCAGGGCCTGTTCTTCTTCTACTCTGTTTTCAAATTCTTTAAATTATAGTCATGGAGCTGTGTCTAAGGACTTGGATGGTACCAGAAAGGGATATAGGCAATTGGGTGTTGATCAATCTCGTCTCTTGGCTGTTTCTGATGGTGGCTCTGGTGGTTCTGGTGGGGTTGGAGGCTCTTCTGGTGGTGGAGGTGAAGGTAGTGGTGCTAGTAGTGGTTCTGGTGGAAATAGTAACTGGTCCTTCCTTTCATGGTAATGATGAATTGTCAGTTTTGCTAATCTGTTCAGTTTTTACGCTGTTGGTGATTTTAGTTCTTTCTGGTTCATGCTGCGTAGCAAGCTTTTTTTTCACATTGGTGTTTGATAGTATGTGAAATTCTATTTTGCTGTCTTGGGAATGCAATAAAAATGTTTAATCAGATATTTCTTAACTCCTCCTAAAATGGAAATCTATGGGAGTATGGAATCATTTTTGTATGTACATGCTGTACCCTATTTGTCATCTTTGTCTGCATTGAATTTTTTTTTTCTCCTGCAATTTGTGATATAATCTCTCACCAATAACCGATATTAAAAACAAGATCACTTTTAGCTCAAATTGAGTTATATGTTATTGCAGGTATTTGAATCTTCTTGCAAACTACCCTGTGTTGACTAAAGCTGTAACTTCTGCAATATTGACTCTTATGGGAGACTTGATCTGCCAGGTAATTTTACAGGCTATGGCAACAGATGTTAGCGAAATGTGCATCTCTCTTCTACGTTTTACTTATTTTGGGTTTTTTCTGTTCATATATATGTCGTGAGTGTTTGTTCTTTGTATTGATTTCCATTCATTTGATCTCTAAGATGAGTGGTTTATGCTTTATTTAGCGACCTATGGATGTGTCATGAACTGAAGATATCTATATGGTAGTTCAACTTCATCAATTTGTGGAATTTTGGCAACTTTGATTTTGCATTTATGGTTTTTGAATGATCTATCTCTTTTCTGAATGCCTCCAAACAAGGTGTGAACAGTCTTTGAGAAAACAATTGATTTCCAGCGCCCACTGCCCCCCCCCCCCCCCCCCAATATAAAAAAAAATAATGATATTAAATAAATGAATGTCACTGAATTATCCTTTAGGGTGGTCTGAAGTACCTGTAAGAACATCCGAACCTTCTTTTTTTTTTTGAACTGCAGAGTGTTCAAACTCAAGTTTTACTAACAGTGGTGTCACCTTGAATTAGGAAACAATGGCCCAATTTTTCATTTATATGCTCTCGTGTGTGTGTGTGTGTGTCCTGGTTACACTATGGCATCTTCTAAGAACTCCTTGCCATGTTCAATTGTAGTAATTAAGCTATTTTTAATGCATGCTCTTGTTATAGACCATTTCATGTATAACTTCTCTAAACCTTTGCCTTTTCTGCCTCAGCTTGTGATTGATCAAGTTCCATCCCTAGACCTTAAAAGAACTTTCTTGTTTACACTCTTGGGGCTGGTACTGGTGGGTCCCACATTGCATATCTGGTAATCCTTCAGACTTTTCATATTTTGGTTTTGCAAGCATGAGAAGGTTAGTGAGTAGAGTTTAAATTAACGCATGTGAGAAGCCATTCATGAAAATAACAGCCTAAAACTTTTTTGCCTCAATATTTGCAGTTGAAGTTCTACCCTTCAAACATGACTCTGTATTTTTGTTTGCCCGAAGTCTGGATGATCCAATCTGTTTGACTAAATATTAATGATGCACTGGTTTATGTTTCTTAGCCACCAAATTGTTTTGGTGTGTACTGTACTCCAATGCATATGCTTATCTTGTCAACCTGAATTTGCTAAAAAAAAACGAAAACACACCTGCTTTTATAGGATCCTGCTAATTTTTCGTTACTTGACTTGGTGTTTCTTAGGTACTTATATTTGAGCAAATTGGTAACAGTACCTGGAGCATCAGGTGCATTCTTGCGCCTTTTAGCTGATCAGGTGACACCAAATTTTTCATAGTTGACTTTCATAATTTTCATGACAACATCTGTGCTGCTGTGCTAAATATGTTATATGTATTCTAAAATAATTGCAGTTTGTTTTTTCTCCTATATTCATTGGAGTTTTCTTGTCAACATTGGTGACGCTGGAGGGAAGGCCATCACAAGTTGTACCTAAGCTTCAGCAGGTTGTGTTAAAGACTTAGGGGCATCCCTTTCTGTTCTTTCTGTGGCTTCTATGTCTATAAACCATTGAACACAGCCAGTTGGAAGGATTGTTCAGCGTTAACTTTTCTTAATATTCTTTTTCTGCAGGAATGGTTTTCCGCTGTTCTTGCAAATTGGCAACTGTGGATACCATTTCAATTTCTGAACTTCCGTTTTGTCCCACAGCAATTTCAGGTCTGAATGAGCATCATGTGTCTAACTGTCTATACATTTGTGGTTGTTAGCATGTTACATGACTTACATGGTTAGATAACTTTGAAGTGTTGGTTTGAAAAAAAAAAAAAAAAAAACTTTGAAGTAGTAAAAGGGGAACAGCTTTGCATTCCCTACTTGCTTCGGACATCTGATACAATGCCAGAAATGAGCTAAAATTGTGGCCAAATTGAGTTGTCTGATGGTGAAGTGGTAGAGTGTTCCTACATTTATCTGCACAGCACGTGCTGGCCATATTTAGGTTTGGTACCATTACCATTCACCTCCGAAGCTGTTATAGAGTCAAGTTAGTGTTAAATTTTGCTATAATATTCATGTTGACAATCATTGTAACTTTTGCTAGCGATTTTGGCTACCGTGTTCCAATATCCGTTCACTTAAAAACCAATTTCAGGTTCTTGCTGCTAATGTTATTGCTTTAGTCTGGAATGTGATTCTCTCATTCAAAGCTCACAAAGAGGTTCTCCCAAAATAGGTACGTTATTTTCTGAGAAACCACAAAACTTACCATGAAGACTGGTTTTCCCGTGCTTTCTATACCTAATTAATCACGGTGTTTTTTTTATTGGGTTTTATATTATTTAAGTGTTTTAGAAGATGATTCTTTTAGGATTGCAAGATTGTTTAGATCCAAAGGATTGCTAACTAGAGTTTCCTCGAGAGCCATAAGATCAATATTCCCATGAGCAATCCGCATTTGATTCTGAACATTCTCCTATGGTGCCTTCAGTGCAATATTTCCTTCGTATCATGCTTTTAACCTCTAGCTCATGTAATAGAAATAATAGCAGGAAATTTGCGTTTGAAAAATTTGCAGTGTACAACTCTTTTTTGTTTCTTTTTTTTTTTTTTTTTTGGTTAAGAGGCTCTAACGTGGGATCTCTAAGAGAGGGAGGACAATGCCGGTTGAGCTACAAGCTCATTGGCAGTAAGCAACTTTACAAGTCTACAATAGTGATGAGATAGATCAAGCTAGCTAAAAACTATAACTATCGATTGAGGAAGCCTTTATATCCACACATTGTTAACATGTATTCTAACGAGAGTGCCTTCATTAAACCCCCAAGCTTGTTGTTTCTCAGGTGAAATGCACAGAAAAGAGATGAATTTGAAGAAAACATCTGGGGTTCTACACATGTTGAAACAATTTTTACTTGGATCTGCATAATTCAAGAGTCTTGTCACATTGAACTGTTCAAGTGTATGGAACCTGGTTCACGAACCCTTCTGCCCTTGCCCCTTTTGTATTTGTGATTTGCAAAAGTGTTGGTTAGAACCCTTTTCTTAGATTGAATGCTCATTATTCATTAGGTGCAGCTCAATCTTCCCTATGGATATCAAGTACAAGATTGAAAACAACAAAAGGTTTCCTTGCTGCCAATTTAAGCCAAGTCCCAAATCATTCATGCTTTTTTCTTTCTTTTGTTCTTTTTTCTTGTATTTATATGAAATGGCCATTGTCCATTGTAGGATTCACCCTCCACAAATTACATGAGAATTGAAACTTCAGGTTTTCCTCCTCCTTTCTTGAAGCGAGTAGCACATGGAAGATTTCATGATTCTTGATTGTGGTTATTATCATAGTTATCAAATTATCAAATCTGGGTTGGCCTAGAAGGTCAACTCGAGACCTAGACTAGACCGGTTTTGATTTTAAATCATTTAAGAAGATGACTGAATAAATTTGATTGAATTTGAATGATCCAGTAAATTAATTTTTGACCTGATTTCGTTACTAGTATTTGAGGGGATTAAAAAGGTCAAAATAAAAAGGGCCAATAGACAGCCCAAAAACTCAAGAGACCCATATGGGCTTCAATCATTCAACTTTTACACTTAACAGCCCAAAAGCTCACCTAGGTCAGTGGAATGGTCCACTCACGTTGGGCTGTGGGCCTGTTTGTCAACGCTGAGGCAAATTCCAGTTATGTGCTGTCTTCTATTCAAGAGTCCTCCCGCCTTGCACCTCATCCTTTGTCCCCAAATGTAAATTAATCGCTAACAAGGTGGTTATATATATATAAACACATAGATTTATTGGAATTTTAATTTATTTTATTCTCATAAATAAAATTATGATCTCTTAGATTGAATAAATAAAAAAATCATTGAATCGTGAAAAAAAAATGTTATGCCAAAATAAAATTATTTGAATAGTTTTACAATATAATTCAATGTGTTTTCTCGTACACTAACACATATCTCGTGATTAATTTATTATTATTATTGCTATTATTATAAAAATGTAGCTTCAAGATTAATTCTTTTCTTCAAAAAATATCACCCTCACCCAGCATTTCTAGTCAAAGAAAAAGAATTCAAGAAAAATACGTAAGAATATGGATTCAGAAATTTAACATGTAATGGATTTTGATTTGTATGGTTATTAAAATTCATTTCCCTGAAAAAAGACTAGCCTGTTTATTTTGCATGCTTCTAGAAAAAAAAAATTATTTATTTATTTTAAAATTATATAAAAAATATATTTTAAAAAATAATTACTAACAGATTCTACTGTACTTTGCCGGGCAGAATATGTAATAAAAAGTAGATGACGAGATGCAAAGGGAAGCATGACGTAAGTGATGCGGCCAATAATGCAAGGGAAAATGGAAAACAATAAAGTAAGGTTATTTAACACTGCAGCAGATTGACAGAGACAGACCAAAGTCAACTGACACGTCAGTCGTTGGTAAACTCCTGATTCTCTCTCGAAAAGCGATCCATGCTTTTCGGTCAACAACTTCTCCCACTTGCCTGCTTGCTGCTGCTATTTCCTATGATTGTGCTCTCCCTCTCTCTATTATCTCTTTATTTGTTTACTTAAAGAGTTATCATTTAAGATTTGATGGTTTAAAACCGGTAGCTTAACTATCAAATTTTAAATTTGATTTTTTAATGATTATAAATTTAAATTTTTTAATATTAGTAAAAATTTATATAATTATTAATTTTAAAATTTATAAAATTAATAAAATTATATATAAATTGACCCGAATATTTATATTAATAATAATAAAAAAAGATAGGTAATTCAAAGTAAAGCATTAAATCCATTAATAAACTCTCAAACTCTACTTGAAATTTAGTTAGATAAATTATTTTTATTAAAATAATTTTGTTTTGATTTTTATATTTTTTAAAAAAATAATATAATTATTAAATTAACTGGAATTAAATTGAGTATAAAGAGTCAACTAGATTATTAAAAATCATCAATTGAGTTAATATCTTATTTGATTTAGCTAACAAATCTACCAAGATGAAGTTTAAAATATTTATCAAAATGTATTAAATTGAAGTTGAGAATATGTATTTAAGATTATTTTAAAAAATAGTTAATCTTGATTGATATATAAACGAACATGTCAAAAAAGAACTTTAAAACCATTCAAATAAGTGTTTAATATAAATTGATGTGTTAAATGAATCATATTTAATATATTCTACAAATTATTATGGTATTCCAACCAAGAATATGCATAAACCGGTCGTGGAATCACAGTAAAAAGGATAAATTCTCCTTTTGGAGATGGATTTCAATTTAGAGAAATTATTCCTAGATTCTAGAAGAAAGCATGTAAAGATTTTGAGCTACAACGCAGTGATTTTTGCATTAAACATCTACAAGTGTTAGATTTTTTTTACAAATTATAAAATTTGAAATAGATCAACATCAAGGAAGTCCCCATCGAAGATTTGGGAGCTATGATCACCATAATCTTTGATCAAAGTTCAAAGATATAGATAGGACTCTCATAATCTTTAATGCAGCTCACCGTCGAGCCACACAGGCTCTATCCTCCGAACCTCTTCTCGGGTGATGGTCAACAATAGCTGTCAGCCGCTGGATTCTCATGTGATAATGATCAATCGGAGGACGACTATCCTAGAAGGTGCTGATGAGGACACGTGGTTGTTCATTTACACGACACGGTAAAGAAAGTCAAAAAGTCTTTGATGTGGTGGGGAGGTAGAGGCCAATCGTAGTCAGTCAAAGCAGAAAAGAACAAGATCGTACAATCAAGTACAGCCCTCCATTTCTGACCTTTTACTGTTTAATTTTAATTTTGTTTTTTTAATATTTACAATCCTAGTTATAATACCCGATCATATCAGGAAAGATTATCATCTGATTTAAGGATTATCCCATCTTATAATTATAATTATAGTTATGATTAATGAATTATTTTTTATCATGCTGCTTTTTAGATAAATAAATTCTCATTTGAATTTTTATGTTCTACATCCTAAAAAATTAGTAGTTATACAAATAATGTTAGACAAAAATTTAAATTTAGAACTTCCTAACAAGTTTTTTATGTTAAAGAATAATCTAACTTAGTAATTTAAATTATTAGATGAGATCTCAGATTCTTTAATACATCACTTTAAATAAAGGTCCTTTGAGTTAGAAATTTATATAAACTCACATTACCTTGTGTTTAATTTTTATCAAATAAATAAAGATGGTGAGATTCGAACTCATAATCGCTTAATTATTAAGGTTTTGATATCATGTCAAAGAATCATCTCAATCCAATAACTTAAATTATTAAATAAAATTTCAAAATATAATTTATATTATTCTAAAACACCTCAAATCAAGTGTTACTATTTATTCTAGTTTTTCTAAATCAATTATATTGATTGTTTGTACGATGGAACATGAGACGGGTTGATATGTTAATGTAAAATATGTTCTCCTTGCTTGTTTTTTATAAGATTCTCAAACTTCATGCGACATTGGAAGAGTAAAATTTCCTTGATTTTTTTTATTTTGTAACGAGTGGATTGCTTTAACCAAATTGCACGATTACCGTAGACTTGAAGCTTTGCGAAGAAAAATTGTAAGCGAGGACAAGACCTAGAAACACCCCCAGAAAACCCAGGCAGAGGACCGTTTCAATTTAATTATTACAATAACATTAATGCTAAAGACACCATGAACAAGGAAGATAAGAAAATTATTTTTATATACATTTGAGTATAGTTGTAGTTATTTTTTAAAGTATTTTTTATTAAAAATAATATTTTTTTATTTTTTAAAAATTATTTTTAACATCAACGCATCAAAATAATCTAAAAATATTAATATATATATAAATTTAAAACAAATAAAAAAATAAAATAAAAATTTAAATTTTTTAAAAACATTTTTAAAATATAAAAACAAACAGGGATATAAAATTTATCATACGTGAAGAGCTAGCAATCCTGAGGCTGCTGGAAGGAAACCAGCGGATATACATGAATGGAAGTACATTTCCAAGATTCAACAAGATCCTCGAGCTACCGGTCTTCTTTTTCATTGCAAGGAAAACTAGAAGATGTGAATGCCAATTGAGCTAACCAATTTGCTCAGAAAACTGGTCTTGAAATCGTTGTTCTTACACATTTTTTGTCGTGTTAGAATCGACATCAATACCACGCGCTCGAGGGAATTAGGTGGGAGGAAACTATCTAAACCCAAATTCTAGAAATAGATCAAAGTAAACCCTTGAAAGTAATGTTCCTTTCTAGTGCAATAAGCATGTTAATTAAGCATATTGGAAAATGGTTTGGGTTCATTTTCCCACCATTATTAATTTCTTGTCGGAACATGTGTTTAAGCAACTCGGCATGCATGGATATAAAAATTCAACCAAATTTATTTATTTTTTCCAAAAACTTGAACCAAACTATAAGGAATACAAACCCAAAACTTAACAAACTGATTTTGTCTTTTTTTAAAAAAAAAAAAACTATAACCTAAAGTATTCAAAAAAATTGAAAAAGTTGTTTGATAAGATTAATTTTTGAGGAATTATTAATTTTGGATCAATTTTTATAAGATCTCAAAATAAATCGAGTAATTTAACCACCCTAGCCAATACACACGTTACTTCAGGTGTCTAATTCCTTTACAAAACAAAACAAAAAAGAGAAAAAAAAGACAATTATAATTGGTTCTCTCGAATAGCTTTATAAAACATGACCGTGGACTTTCAATTTATATTTTATTTTTTTGAAAGTAAAACGACCCTGGGACATTTTTTTCAGACCCACCTTTTGAAGAAAAACAGCTTTCAAATGCTTACGTGATGGCAGGGGTCATCTTATTCTTTCTTTGTAATGGAATTTTTTTGCTTTAATTGAACGGTTTGACATTGACCCAATACATGCTAGCTAGAGGCATCATGAATACATGGCTCCATATCCACCACCACAACCACTGTAATTGTCTATATTGTACCGCTGCCAACGTCACCGTGTTGTTTTTTTTTTTTTTCCCCTGAAATTAGCTTCTTCAACAAGAGAAAGGAACAAGCCATATCCTCCATGGTAAGCAAATGGGAGCTTATGCTACAATCAAATCTTGTTGTTGTAGTGTCTTGAAGAGGTTGTTTGTATATGGAAAGCTTGTGTTAGCAAGTATTGATGGTTAGCTAGTGTGTAAGTAACTTCATTGGAATTGTTAATTTGATGTTGATAACTTGTTTGGCTTGTGTGTTTTAATTAACCCTTTTTTTTTTTTTTTTTTGAGTTCGAGTGCTCTCTCTCTCTCTCTCTCTCTCTCTCTCTCTCTCTCTCTCTCTCTATATATATATATATATATATATATATATATATATATATATATATATAAATTATTCATATTTGGGTTGGCAGGAAATAAAATAAAAAAAGATCTTAATCTCAAATCACAAAATAGGGGGCATGTAAGAATTGATTGAGTCCTGGTATGAACATTTAACATGTAAGAATCTTTAATTAAAAGATAGAAAAAAAAAAAAAAAGTAACAATCTTGAGCCAAATCCTATTTTTGAACACAAGCAAAGGTTTATATATATATATAGAATCAAAATACAAATACAAGAAAATTAGATACCATAATCAACACGATGGAAGGGATTCTTTTCTTCATTTTTCCTCCTCTTTCTTCTTCCTCTTTTCTTGCTTTTTTTTTTGGGTGGGGGGGGCACTTTGTGGAAAAAGAAAAGTAGGATGGAAGGCAATCTATGAAAAATAAAAGTAACACGAGACTGCCTCAGCAATATGGAAAAAGACTAATTATTTTAATTTTTTATGCATTTGTAAACTCAGGAAACCATGACTAATTGCATTTAGAGTTAAGTGGTATAAAAAAATATATGGGCTAGACTTCGCTATCATATTGAGAGTGACACCACAAATTCATTTCCACTCTTCTCGCAGCACTATATGGTTAGATTATTGATTTATATATATCTTCAAGTTGTTTGATTACGTCAACTCCTTCTGCTAATGTTAGATTAATTTGGCATGAAAAAAAAATTAAAATGAAAATGGGTTCTTACCCAAAACAATCCATTTAATGCACGAAATCCCAATAAACATCTCAACAAGTTGCATCACTTGAACAATTCACTGTTTTTAAATATATTTTCCCTCAGGAAAAAAGGGTCACAAGACCTAAGTCAAGCTCATGATGCCACCTAACACATTATAGGGCCTTGAAATTTTAATTTATTAAATCTTTTGACTTAAGCAAGTATTTGCACTCATGTATTTTTAATGTCAATTTGTTAAAGATAATGAATTTATATTTCCAAGTCAAGAACTATGCATCTCATGAGATCACCTTAATATAATTATAAATCCTTGGTTCTAGAAGATAACATATTTTTAGGGTTAAGTGTTGGTTGGTTTGATATATTATTTTGCTTTTACAATCTTAGCGAAGAAGTCAATGAGCATGCACAGTAAGATTTGTTAATTAAGTATCTTAAATTATTTATTGAATTTAAGAGGTGATAATCTTTCCTGAAAAAGGATATTTTAAAATTCTATAACAACCTTAATAGAGTTATTGTTTTTAAAAATATTTTTATTTGAAAATATATTAAAATAATATTTTATTTTATTTTTTAAAAATTAATTTTAATATCAGCACATCAAAATAATTTAAAAATATAAAAATTAATTTTACACAAAAAAATTTAAAATTTATCTACCAAATAATAGAATAGTAAATAAATTCTTTATATATATTATCATTTGGATTTGAATTCAATAATAAAAAAATAGCTAGAGAGAGGCGTCTTCTGGGGGATGACTTCCAATGGCTGGGGGAGGTGACCGCAAGTCTTGAAGTGGGAAAATCATGAAATATAAAACAAGTTGGTTGATTTATCGTAAATGGATGTCTTCCAATTAATATATATTATCAAAAAACCAATTCAATCTAATAATTTAGTTATTATATAAAATTTTAATATATTTTCTAATATATTCCTTTAAAAACTTGAAATTTACATGAATTTATATTATCTTATATTTAATTTTTATAAAATAAATAGAGATAACAAAATTTGAACTCGTGACCACTTTGTTATAAAGACTTTGATACCATATTAAATCACTAATTTAATTCAATAACTTTAATTTTTATATAAAATTCTAAGATATAATTTATATTATTTTTTAACATACATCTTCAACTTATATTTATTTAAAAGAAAATGTCACTATAATTGAAAACTTGAGTCTAGTTAAATTTTAGTTTGAATAAAAAAAATATTAATTCTAATAAAATCTTAGTTCACTGTACAATGTCTTACTCCATTCGAAACAAATTGGATAAATATTAAAGAAATACTGTTAATCAAAAAAAATTATTAGATGGATTCAACCTATATTTATTTAGAATAAAAGGTCACTATAATTATTAAACACCGTCTAATCTAGAATATTAATTTAAAGAGATTACAATTGAAAACTTGAGTTTAGTTAAATTTTAGTTTGAAAAAAAAAATAAATCTAATAAAATCTAAGTTCACTGCACAATATCTTACTCAATCAGTAACAATTTGGGTAAATATTAAAAAAAAAAAAATTAATAAAAATACTTGATTAGATGGATTTGATAAACCAATAATCCAGATTATTATTTTCCTTGCCAGCTCCTCACGTAAGGGAGGCACTGGGAATCTTATTTGACTGTGGAGCAAAAGGCATGTGGAGCCCCATGACTGACAAGAAATTGATGGGAAATTCAATTAGTGACAGTAAAAATATGGGATTCCTCTCGAGGATTTTCTCTTAAACTCCAAAATTTGCCAACTATATCCAACACGCATGTCATTTCCTGTTCATGATTCTTATTCCTAAACACGTTATTAGGAGATTCATATAATTATGCGATGATAAGCGTCATTATAAATCCAGAAAAATAATATAATTATTTCCAGCATCATGTCAAGGTTTTTTTACCCTCTCGGATGTCCGTTTCATGATTTGATTGTGCCCATCTTCTTAAAAATGGAGGGGAGGAGAGGCATTGCTCTCCATCTGTGTATATCTAGCTGGGATACATTGTTCTACACGTCTCGGACACCCTGAATATTCTTGGAGCAAGCAAGACGACACCGTTGCCACCAGGATTTGCTAGGATTGCCTAAATACATGGCTCCTAGTAATATTTTGGAGAAATTGAACATCGCTTTAATTATGGGAAAAGATTAGCCCATCTCAAAACGTGAAACATGCTGGCTATCTTGACTTGTCGTGGGATGGTAGAGATTCGTGCGTTTAGAATAGAGAGGAGATCTCCTTTCTCTTTTTTATATAAATTTGTTTTAAAACTATTTTCGGATATAAATTTATTTTATGTTTTTATTCAAAAATATTAATCAAACATGACCTAATTCTTAGGTTTATCAATAAAATTAGTATCATTTGCATCAATGGAAAATTTAAGTTTTTATTTCTCTACTTTAGATTGGAGTTTGTTAAAAGAAAAGATAATTCTAAATGAAAGTTTATTTTTATGCTTCAATCTGCTTTTTAAATTATTTTTTGTTTGAAAAATATTAAATTAATTTTTAACAAATATATTAAAAACATCTGTTTATATATTTTCAATTAAAAATCATAGATAATACCACTTCACAGCATATCAATAGCCAGGAAAAAACAACCATCTAGTATGTGGCCTAGTGGTAAGAGTTTGGGATCAAGGAGTTTGCTCCTCCTGTGGTCTCAAATTCGAATAATGTGATTGCTAATATGATAGTCACTGAAGACTTACATAGTCATTAACTTCAGAGCCCGTAGGATTAGTCAAGGTGCGCGCAAACTAACCCGGACACCCATGTTAATCAAAGAAAAATGAGTAAGGAAGAAATAAACTTTGAGAGGTGTAGTTCAACTGATCAGGCCATGAGTTTGCTCTCTAGAGATCACTAGTTTGAGTGCCATAAATCTCGGGATCATTGGAGACTTACCTGATTATTAATTTCAAAATCTCGAGAGATTAGTCGAGGTACGTGTAAACTGATCTAAACATTACCAATAAAAAAAAAAGAACGTGGAAGAAATAATATAATTTTTATTATGAATATCTACTAATTTTTAGCAGAAGAGACAAAAAAAAAAAAAGACGTTCCAATTATCACAAAAATAAAGACAAAAGTGTGAAATAGTAACTAAGATGGTACAAAGAGAGCCTTGACAAGAGCCACTTTAATTTTTAATGGGTATTTCATGTTATAGTAGTATTGTTTTAAAATATTTTTAAAAATATTTTAAATAATCTTTTATTTTTTAAAAAGTCATTTTAACTTTAGCAAATCAAGATAACTTAAAAAAAAAAATATTAATTTAAAATAAAAGAAATAAAAATTTGATTTTTTAAAAAAATTCTTTAAAGAAGTAAAAACAAACATGCGGTATCCCCTACAGTAATGACTCAAAATCATAGAAGAAAAGGTGCTTCTGTCACAAGAAAAACAGCTACTTGTCTTGGCAGTAGCAACAATTCCAATCAAGATTTAGTTTATAGCTTGTACAACGACAACCCATCAAGCAGCAGCCAATGTCTCAATGATTGATGCCATTTTCAAGCAAATTATGCTAGCCAATCTCGAGCAAAGAAGGCTCCTCCACTTTCTTTTCTTTTTCTGAAATTATTCACATGAGAGAAAAGTTGCCTGAATTCATGTGCCTCTCCATGTGACTTGCTTGACACAATGTACCAAGGTTTTTATTTAAACTCAAAAATTAAATTAAGCCCGGATTAAATATCATAAAGCCTTCATACTTAGGGAATAAGATAATGTTTTACATTGCATAAACAGAAATACAAAATAAACAAAGCTCTAAAGAGACTAACCTAAACCAGGGGACCCCAAAAATATAAACAGATAACATAAAACTTCACTTGGGACGTAACAAAAACCCTAAATTAAATAATTATCACACAACTTTCCATGACTCCAGAGTGGGAAAACTAGAGAAAGTGTCAAAATCTATGCCACCACCAGAACCAACACCAATATCACCCATCATGGGCTGCTGAGTAAAAGAAATTGGGCCAGACCCAGGACTAGAACCAGAAGTTGACCCCATGACCACCTGCTGTTGATGGTGATCAAGCAGAAACGCCGACGTATCAAGAGTGGGTAAGCACCCACTACCCCCTTGCAACCGGCCACCGAGCCTCTGTGGCTCAGGCTTCAAAACAGGAACCATTGAAACCTGCGAGTTATTGAATCTAACACCGGTAACCTGTTGCACCATCTGTCTAAAATTAGCCGGATCCGCTGTAATAAAAGTGGTCTGAGACCGTTTCGAAGCCCTTGACTTACGTTTCGAGACCTTGCCGGTAGCCCCCGGCACGGGGTTTCGATTGCGTTTCGTGATCCCAGCCGTTTCCGGGTCCGACCCAGAAATGTTTGAGGGCGTCGGAGTCGGGGGTGCCGTCTCGATTAGGCCGGTAAACGGGTTGATTGAATTTGAAGAAAACGTTTCGGCGATGGAGAAAGAGTTAGAGCTGTTATCATTGGTGTTGGTGTTTATGGGGATATCATCTATATTGTTAAAGAGGGATTTTTGGAGGGCTTTTGTTAGAGTTTCCGTGTCTCGAGCATAAGCTTCGGAAATCCAACAATCTGACAAACTTGGCCTAAACATCATATTCCATGGCTCAAGACTTGCCAAGTTCTCCGATGATGCCATATTGCTAGCTCCCTTATGCTGTGCTTCTCGGTGCTGTGAAACTTTAAGAAAACAACGTAAAAATCGCAGAAGAAGCCGACTATGAGGTGTTTTTCAATGCATTTTGTAGCAAGAAGTGAGCATCTAAAGCAGGGCTGACAGAGGAACTGGAAAGCAGTAACGTAGTCAATAAGGGTTTGGTTTGACCGGCGACCAGAAGTGGTGACCGGTGGGAAGCGAGGCTATGGTGTTCAGAGCTGGAGAGAATTCTTTTGTTGGGGAGGATTGGGAGGGAGGGAGGAAGGATGTAGGGTAGGATATATAGGGCGGTGGAGAAGGAGAAACCGCGTTGGTAGGGGAACACGTGTCAGCTATTTAGTACGGAATCTTAGACTCTTTTGAGTTTGAGAGAGCTTAAAAAATTTAACTTGGCTAACCATGGTTATGCTGGTAGATTTGACTGTTGGGGGATGCACGTGGCAGGTGCTCAACTATATAGAAGTTTTCATATTGGCTCATCAATTTTAAGACTAATCAATATCATCCCTGATCAACCCATCTGAAGAATTTTACAGTTCATTTAGGTGTAAGAACTTCACTTTTGAAAGCGTGTTTTTCAAACATTAAATTACTGTTTTTATATATTTTTTATGACCCTGATGTGTTAATGTAAGAAGTAAAAAATAAATCTAAAAAAATGTTATTTTAAAATGTATTTTCAATTAAAAAATACCTTTAAAAAGTATTAAACATCTCATTATCAAACACATAATTAATATTAATTATAATTGATGATGGATGCAATTGTGAATATATCATAGTATTTTGTAAAAAATACAAAACAAAAATAAAAGTATCGAACACCTCGTTGTCAAATATATAAGTATTTTGTTGATTAAAATAGTATCATTTTTTTTAAAAACAAAATCTACATTAATTCTAGGCTTATAAATAAGATTTGTTTTTCCATGTTATTGTATAATTGATGGTCTTTTCAACTCAACCGAGCTGAGTTGGAGAGTTAGAACCATCGTAGAGTAACTCATAAACTTAATGATATGGATAATATTGAGGTTTTAGCACTCGAGAGAAATAACATGAATAATTGAAGGACTGTTTAGTATTTTTATTTGTATTCTTACAATTTGATCCTTTGTTTTAAATTGGACCGTGGGTTTGCCAAAGCAAACAGAGCAAGAGTAGTGAAGTGAGAAGCAGTGAGGTACTGTGGGCTCTGAAGGTCAAGCCGCGTCGCTCGGCGTCTTCTTTTTAACGCGGAATCTCGCTTCCCGATCCGTTTTTAAATTCTTTATTATTTCTTTTCTGCTTTTATATGGTTTCTGTAATTTTCCTTTTATAAATATTAAAAGCACTGCGCCGTTACCGTCAACTGCGCACGTACAATTTGTTACCTATATATAAAAAAGAAAATGAAAGAATCTTGTAAAGAAATACTCTAGGATGGATATTCACTCTATGTTATAAATATTTATCATATTTTTTATTTATTTATGATATATCTAATTTACAAATCCAGTCTAGCTGTTATTTTTCAACATGTTTAATATTTTAATTTAATTATTTTAATCGAGACATAAGTGATTTTATCAATATTTTAGTTATTATATTTGTCCATTATGAAATAATAAGAAATCAAAATTACAAAGACAATTGATTCTTTTCATCGTATAGTCAAATTAATGTAAGGTTTCTCATCAAATTAATTAGGTTTTATTTCAAGATTTAAATCCCAATACCACCAATAAAAGAATATTAATCATTGAAATCAAGAAATGTGTGTTTAATATGCGGCATGAAATGTTTTTTAAAAATATTTTTTATATATTTATTTTATTTTTAATATTAACATGTTAAAATTATTTTAAAACATTAAATTTTTTATTCTTTTCAGCTAAAAGAAATTTTAAAAAATAAACTGTGACTTAAAAAGACAATGTCCATGTAAAATAACTAGATAGCAATTCATACTATAGTGACATTATTTTATGCAAGTGATAAGTATGGCCCAATCATTCCATGCAGATTCCATGGCCGACGAATTGCTGTAATTCACGTGGATATAGGCCTCGGTCACGGGCCCACAAAGGGTGAAAGCGTGTGGGTCCATTTATTTCGGCTAAGATCGATTTCTTTATTTTTTATTGCCTCTTTATGTACTTTAATAATATTCGAATCCTTGTCTCTAATTTTCTTTTGAGAAATTAAGTCATCTTGTTTCTTTCTGTTTGTAAATATTATTTTGATTATTTTTTAATATATTTTTATATTAAAATAATATTTTTTTATTTTTTAAAAATTATTTTTGAGATCAGCGTATTAAAATAATCTAAAATATATAAAAATTTAATTTTTAATTAAAAAATTAATTTTTTTATGGAACGGGTTTGTATCACATTTTCAAATAGTATAATACTGTTTATGTATTTTATTTAAAAAAAACAATAACGATAAATAATTTCTGATTTTTATAGTATTTTTCTATTTATCAGCACGGGAGTTTATATCTTTTGGTCCGGTGCCTTTAAAGTCCTGCAACATAAAACAAATGTGTATAATAATAGAGTTAAATTCTTGACATGTTATTTTAGATATTAAATATATTTGTTTTTTTTAATTCAAACTTAATTAAGAAAATGTTACTGTATAGATGATATAACGCACAGCAAAAAGGAAAAAAAAACTATAATTTCATAAACCCTAAATGACAATTAAACAGTTGCGAGAAACTCTGATTTAATAAATTTTAAATGTTAAAAATTATAATGTTAATAATGTACAAAACTGGTATTTTTGTAGTATTTATTCTAATTTATTTTGTTTAGTTTTTTTATATTGTTTTGGTATGTTGATGATAAAAATAAATTTAAAAAAATAAAAATATATATCATTTTAATATATTTCCAAGTAAAAAATACTTTGAAAAATAATAACAAAAAAGTTTTACAATTTGTTATGTTTTAAAAATATTTTTAATAAAAATTAAAATTTTTATTTTTTATTTTAAATTAATTTTTTAAAATATTTTTATATCATTTTAATATATTAATATCAAAATTAATTTTTAATAAATAAAATAATATTATTTTAATAAATATTTAAATAAAAAATATTTTAAAAAACAATCCAAAAACCACAATTAAAAATAAAAACAACCCATCGTTGCTGATGGTGGTATGAAGAAGATCGATTAGAAAATAAATTATTTTTAATGCAAGAGAATTGACGGTTAGTTTGAAATCATCTAATCATTAAAGCAAAGAAAACAAATGTAGGACGCTAAGAAGTAGACTAGGGTTGATCATTACATGATGTGTTCCTCGACATCTCCTCCCTTTTTTTAATTAATTCAAAAACAATTCATCGAAAATTATGCATAAACAAGGCCTTGGAGATTGCGTGTCCCTTAAAGGGTAGATATCAACTGCCTTATCGGAGCATGGCAAGTGGAATTAGGTAACATTGAAATTGATGTGTCTCCTAAACATAATATGCCTTGTTATTCTCCTCCTCCTCCTCCTTATTTCGGACTGCCGGTGGTTGCTAGTAAGTGGTGGCGGCCCTTTTCAAATATAAAGTAAATGCTTGCATGACTATTATATATCAAATATATTAATATAAATCACATTTAGGATTTTATTTAATAATTTAAATATTTAAATTAAATTGATTCATTAACATGATATGAGTTTTAATAACTAAGTAATTACAAATTTAAATTTTACTATCTCTATTTATTTAATAAAAACTAAACACAAGATAGTATGAATATATACAAGCTTCAAGTTCAATATGTTTTCACTTGAGAAAATATATTAGATATTAATATAAATTATATTTTGAAACCTAACCTAATAATTTAAGATTTTGGGTTGAATTGGTTCTTTTATAATTGGTATATCTTGTAACATATTAAAAATAAAATAAAGTAGAATAAATTTTATTTTGTTTAAAGTTTTGAGTAATCCTGGGTTTTTCAATTAAATTCTGGCCAAAATATTCGAGATTTACCTAGTACATAGTATAAAGTGAAAAAAGGTTGTCCCAGTAAAGAAGAACCAGGAAGATGGCTTTTGTTGGAAAAGGCAGTGAAACGGGATCCATGCAGAAGCACTCATGGCTGCGTCTTCATTTTAGCACTTCGAATTTGTCTTCACCTGTGATTGTCATTTTTGCCAGATATGGTAACTTCAGGTGGAATTTACCTTTTTCATGCCCACTAGTCATTAGTGCAGAAAGGATGAAAAATTGTGCTCGGTACCCCCTGAGACAATGGAATTAATCTGACCACTGTAACAAAAATAGGATCTTGATTGTTTATTGTTTTTTAAAGATTTTTTATTTAAAAATATATTAAAATAATATATTTTTTTATTTTTTTTAATTTATTCTTAAGATAAACATATTAAAAAAAAATTATTTAAAATTTTTCAAAAACATTTTTTTACTGCAAAAAGAAATGCAATTGCCATAAATTCATTTCCCAATCTTACACTTCCTTTTACCAATCCAGTCTTTCACGAATCACAAAAACAGAGCGAAAGTCATTTCGTGACAATTAATGTTTTGATGGGTTAGGCAGCTTAATATTCCATTGATTTTTTCTTAATTAAGGAATTTATTTTATAAATCCTTCTTTTTTAAAATAAAAAGAGGTTAGTCAGGTTTATTTAATATAATTAGAAGATTGGTTCATGATTGTGACACTTAATATTAATTAATAGCCAACTTGAGAAGTATAAAAAAGCAGCTAGTAATTCTAGCATATCCCTAACTATTTATGAAAAAAAAAGAAGCTATATATATAGTACTAAAACTTTTTATTTTTTTTAATATTCTGATATTTTATTTGTGTTGAATTATTTTAAATTAAAATTTTTTTTAACATGTCTTATAACTATTTAAAAATATTTTAATTTTTAAAATTATTTTTAAATATTTAAGGTTGTATTTATATTGTATAATTTAAAGTTAATTTATTTTTATATTTGAATTCTAATCTATATATGTTGAATTAATATTTTGAATTATATATGTGAATAAAGAGAAAAAGGGAGTACAAAATCCCAAAATAAAACGCTTAAATTTTCAAAAATCAAATTTATTGTTCTTCACGTACTAATTTTATTTCTCCTGCCTTGAAAGATGTCATTGACTAGTAAAGGGCATCTTTTATCTTCACTCCTAACACCACATACAACATAATTAAAATTGAATTGATATCTTATCCGACAAATACAAGGGCTTATTCCCTCTTCTGGTAGTTGATTTGGGTACAAATATCAACGTTTTATCATGATTTACAAGCATGCTTGGCTTAGCTTAATGATTGTATATTTGATAGTTTTTTTCCCCTTAATTTCTCGAAGAGAAATTCATCATTTATTATCCTCTAATGGGTCCCTTGTCGAAAAAAGAAAAATCACATACCATTTGGAGATATTTCCCATTGAATTATGGGTCTTCTTCCTTGCGATGGCAGAGATTTCATGGCGCGTTCATTAAAGATTTCTTTGAACGACTCAACTGTTCCATAAAACTGGACCAATTTAATGGACTCCATGGATTATTCCAAGCAGGGAGAGTTCAACTAATCTAGGGTTCATCCATTCTCTATACTTATCCACAGATTTGACCTGTACCATGAACAAACAGATCATTTTAAGGCTAAAACAATATTTGAATTCAAATTCCATCGAGTGGATTTAACCACACAGGCTTATTGGACGTGGATCAAAAGATATGGCTGGCAAAAACAGCGTCGAAGACTAGAGATAATGTCTACATTGCGGTTGTTTTCAGAAACATCAACTCCTTGGACCTTGACGAGTGGCTAGCTCTCTCTCTCTCACCCCGCACCACCTCACATTTGTGCTAATTCTTCACTGTACGTGAAGACCATAATTACAACTTTTGAAAAAAGAAAACAATTTTGCATCATAAATGAGAATTGATGGCGATGAAAGTGATCCATGAAACCATCTAGAGTGATGGCAAATGATAGATAGAATAACGCCACATCTCAATCTCATTAGAGATTGATAGATGATGTGGTCACCGATAACCTTTGCTGGAAAAGATAATCAAATTTTTTAAAATATTTTTAAAATGCAAAACAAATAGAATTTAATATAAAATATTAGAGTTTAAAGAAAAAAAAGGGAGAGTTTTTGTTTTTGTTGAAGAAAATATTACCTTGAAACTCAAATTAAGTGACATATATGACATTGAATCCATCCGAATATGTTCATATAAAGGTAATCCAGTCAATTCTCTTATCACCAACATTCTTGGACTAACGAAGGACTCTCAGTCCCTGGGACTATTTAGGAACTGTTCAAAGATTTAAAAGGTATTTGTTCTTACAGCAACCTAAATTTTTGTTGTTTAGTTAACATATAAAACACAGTTTTTGTACACGGAATCCATTGATTGCTGTGTTCCAACCACAGGATTAGAAGAAGCATGCACATGATTGTTTTTGCTGATTTCTAATCACAATAACAATAATTATTACTGATTTTCATGTGGGATCCATTAATTATGCAATCTTTACCTAGCGACTATAGTACTGATCGCTGATTTTTATGTGGAAGTCATTAATTGTGCGATGTAATACAAGAAATAATTTTTGTTTTCATTTTTGATCATTTTATGCAATAATTTCAATAATAATTTTAATCAAATATATTATAATATGTTTTTGAACAAATAATTATTTTAACTAAATATATACATTTTATTTTAACCAATTAAAAGTAAAAATATTTTTTTATAAATAATTTTAACCAATTAAAAGTAGCTCAACATCCCTCTTGATCCTAAATCATATGGTGCGCAAGGAGCAACTTTGAGCCAATCACGCGCACCTAGACTCACTTGATAAATATACACAATCCAAGAAAATTGGACCGCTAAGAGCACCCCAAAGTCTAAATTAGATTAGTGATGATATAAGTTCAGAATAAACTGATTATGTCTTCTTCATCAACTCACTACTGTTAAACTTGTTTATGTGTTAGATTTATACCTATAAAAGATTTTATAAGCTTAGTTCAACCTCTAAAAATTGAATGAACAACAACAATAATAAATTATTAGCATCGCAATTAATTTAGACTTACTTGAGGCGTGTAAATTAGGAGTTTAATTTGTATTGTAGTGCTGGTGCTAGTTATTTTTTAAAATATTTTTTTATTTAAAAATATATTAAAATAATATTTTATTTATTTATTAAAATTTATTTTTAATGTTAATATATTAAACAATTTTAAAATATAAAAAAATTAAATTTTTGCAAAAATACTTGAAAACCATAAAAACAAAGTAGACTAAATATGTGTTTGAGGTTCAATCCTTGCTAATGATAGCTACAAACAATTTCGTAATCCAGTACGTCAATAGAATTTTTATCGAATGTACGCTGGAAAATATATTTTTTTAATAAAATAAAATAAAATCACTTCCTTAAAGTAGATGCCCGTTAATCAATGGCCCACAATGACCCTAACAGGTGGCATTTTTGGACAAGAAAGATAGACTGATAGGCGCGGAGGAAGACTTTTAGCTTGATAAAAAATCAATTTCAAAAAAAAAAAAAAAAACAATTCTAAGAAAAAGGCATAAATGGCGCGAGCGATGATGTCACATGATTACGTGGCATGACGAAGTCGTGACATGTACGTTAAATATATTAATAAAAAAAATTAAAGCAGAAGATAGGATTTGACTTGAGTGTTTTGTTATTATTTTTAATTAATTATTAAATTATTGTTATTATTTTTTAATTATACACCGAAAGCTTTTGGTTTTATTCCCTAGAAGCAGACAGTCTTGTTCCCCCATGTCTTTCCTCTCTTCAACTTCGGCTTGGCTTGGCTAGCATGGAGTGGCTTCTAATGTCTTTAGTCCGCTAGGGCCGCTAACGCATTTCTGTTATAACGGCGTTAAATGGAGTTTTAGCAAGAAAACAAAAAATATATATAGCTATCTTAATTTCTCAAGGTTAATATGAAACTAGTTTCCTCTGCATTCACACGCAAAACACCATAATATCAAAATAAATTATCTCAAGGTTATTCACTAGTGCATTAATAAGAGAGAAAAAAAATCTACCATATAGTTTTCTTTTACTTTTAAATTGAAATTCGAGATAATAACATCAATAGCAGACAATAATATACTAAAAACAAGATAATTGTAAAAATAGAAAATTGGTAAAGGGAAAGCATAATCTTATCATTGTTCGTGAATAAAGGTATAATATTGAAATATCAAACTTTTCCTTCGTTTTCATTGGGATGACTTTTAACTTGATGAGCATTTTTGTTGTTGCCAAAATTTCATAATTGGCGTAACTAATGAAGTCTTACGGTGTGTGTTTGATAATACGGGTAAAATATATTTTTTAAAATTATTTTTTAATTAAAAATATATTAAAATAATTTTTTTATTTAATTTTTTATTTTTATCACTAGCACATCAAACCATCAAATTGTTTTAAAAAATTATTAATTTTTTTATACAAAAAACAATTTTAAAAAATAAAAACTATTACATTTTCAAACAAAAACTAAAACATAAGAGAACAAGTCTCTTTCGTGATTAATGCTTGTTTCATTTACAAGGATGATTTTTTATTTGGTGAGCTTTTTGTTAGGGGCAAAAATTTAGTAATTGGAGCAGCCAATACAGTCGACTTCTATAAGACAAAAGAAACTAAACAAGTTCGATCGTGATTAATGTTAATTGCATTTAAATGGAAGCTTCCATTTAATTACCACCATGCATGATTAATTAATTGTCATTTGATTGTTGTGTGAATGAGCAACAGATGAAGAATATAAGACAGGAAATCATTCAAGTGTAATGATTTAATTTTGATATATTTAAGAAAACATGGTCAAGAGCATGTATATAGCCTTGTGGAGTCTCACGAGCAATGATGTTCATGGACTTAATTCTGCCTGATTTGAGGATTTTTTTCCCATTTGCTATCACAACTACCACCAGTAACATGGGCTTTGCCTCTTGCCCCTGGCTACATGAAATGCATAATTACATTTCATGCTCTACATTTTTGTCTTGACTGAGGAAAATTCATTGTCCGGTCCGAATACATTAAAGTATAACATCATGTCTCGAACTTGTAATATAATTCTCTCAATCTATTTATCCAACAAGTAGAGAAAAAACATTAGAGAATAATATAAATTATATTTTAAAATTTTATTTAATAGTTTAAGTTATTGAATTTAAATAATTCTTTAACATAATATTAAAATCTTAAAGACCAAACGATCACAAATTTGAATCTCATTATTCTTATTTATTTGATAAATATTAAGTATAAGGTAATATAAATTTGTACAAGTTTTAAATTTAAAAAAATTTTATTTTAAAGAATATATTATAAAATAATATAAATTACATTTTAAAATCTTATTTAATAACTTAAACAATCCAATTAAAATGGTGTTTTAAGAAGGAGCTAACCAAAAATTACCATGCTCATATTATGCAACGAAATCTTCGCGGGTCATGCACTGACTTCAAAATACTTTGAACAAAACGAGAGAGTAAACCATGCATGGCGAACACTGCATTGATAGCACTTGTATCGAGACTATTTATCAGGCAACCTTAGTTGGTTGGACTTGTCCTCGTGAGAGACAACACATGGACCACGTACATGTAATGTTGCTGGACTTGTTCTTTGTTTTGATCTGCCGTACCATGGCAATCTTGATTTTGATTTTGATTGCTCTCTGATCAATAATCTGTGGTGCTGGATCTGTTTTCATTTGGGATGTTAAACTTTCACCATCCATTTTTTGGATTCAATCGAGGGTGGACATCAATCACTGTAGCATTGTGTTTGGTGATGAGAAATGTCATGAAGAAGAATGGAGAAGTAAGGAGTTGTCGTCCATTGCTAACTTGGTATGGAAGGGAGGGAATGTGAAATTATCTTTCCTTCGTTTGATTGGATTGCTTGAGGAAATCGAAGTGCATTTCTTTGAGTCCTTTTTTTTGTGATTGTTAATTATAGATTCCCAAAGGATCCTTATGCACATTATATGAAAAAATCAAAAACACCAGAGGAATATCTTGTCAGGATACAAGTATAATTTTATTATATTACATAATAATATAAATTATATTTTAAAATTTTATTTAATAGCTAAAATTTTTAAATTGAAATGATTTTTTAATATAATAACAAAATATTAATAATCAAGTAATTATAAGTTTGAATTTTATTTTTTTATTTATTTAATAAAAATAAAATGTGAAGATGAAACGTCCTGAAACTGTAGGGGCAAATATTAAGTTTAGCCTTTAAGACTTCTCCAATATCTGTCACGTTTTCTCTCTGCAATTCTTTCATTTTTCTTTTTTAATATTTTAAATAAAAATGCTATGTGAAATAAAAATGCTGGTCCCCTGCCTATATACAGAGAGAGGTACTGATGGTATGTAATGGATGTGGATCATCAATGGCTGCATCAACCAATCCTTAAATGTCACATCAAACTTAAATGGTGAAAAAGATGATAAACAATGGAAAACTAATGTGTTGTTTATTTGTTGAAAAGTAATTTTTTTAAAAAATAAATTATTTTTTGATATTTGATAATATAATAAAAAATAAAGCCACCGTTTATTTATTAAAAAGTAGTTTTTTTAAAAAAAATAAATTTCGGGAAAAGTGAATTTCGAGAAAGTATTTTTCAATGTTTGGTAGTGTAATGAAAAATAAGTTGGAAAACATTTTCCAGTGTTTGGTTATGTCATGGAAAATAAACTGAAAAATAAATTATTAATATTTTATTTTTCTCAAGTTTATTAAAATAATAAGAAACAAATCTTACAAATTAAAAAGTTGAATGAGAATGAAATTGAAAAAATATATAATTTCATAAATTATCTCAAATAAAATAAATAATAATCAAAATAATAGAGATCAAATCTAAAAAATTAAAAAAAATAAAAGATGAAAAAATTAAAATAATAATAATTAACATTTCATAAATTATTTCAAATAAAATAATTAATAATCAAAAGAAAAATGATCAAATTTGATAGATGAAAAAAATTCAATAAAAAAATAATAAGAAAAAAAAATAACTATTATAAAAATGAGGACCAAAGTTAATATAAAAATTAAATTTCAAGAGATGAAATTAAAAAATAAATATTTAAAACAAAATATATATTGCAATCAAAATTTTGAGAACCAAATTTGATATAATTAGCAAATAATATGATATTTTTAAATTTTTCACAACTTCCGGAAAGTGTTTTTCTCCTAAATTTTCTAAGAAAACACTTTTCTAGAAACAAAACCAAATTTTTCTTTAATTAAAAAATATTTTTTATTGACCAACTTTTTTAATGACAAATAAACATAAAAAAATTTTAAAAATAATTTTTTAAAAAACAAACATGACCTAAAAGCCTTATGATTTGTATACGTTAAAATAACACTTTTTTACAGCCATATCTGCTTGTGAATGAACCCACAAAAGATTTTTAAAAAATAATTTTTTAGTAAAAAAGAGATAGAAACTCTTAAAATATGCGCTCCTTCATGTGATTATATATATATATATATATATATATATATATATATATATATAAAATAATTATTCAGTATTAAAAAATAATAATTTTTTATCTTATCTGATTTAACTAAAAATCTAATCCGAATAAAGTTTGAAATCTTGAATTTTTTAAATTAACTCATCAAGTGGAGTAAAATTTAATAGTTATGATTGGGAGTCTATTATTAATAGGTTTGCAGTTCTAGAAGCCGTAACTTTTAGTATTTAGTTGGTATTGTAATATATAGTATTTTTTAAAAGAGTTTTTTAATTAAAAAAAATATAAAAATATTTTTTTTTATTTTTTACCTCAGCAAATTAAAACTATTAAAAATTACTAAAAAAATATTAATTTGATATTTTTTTATATTAAATATAATTTCAAAAAAAAAAACTTTGAAAAACACAAGTAAACGAAAGCAAAATGGGCGACTTTGATGTTCACATGCAGAATAGCTCCCGTCCATGGAAGGCCTTTTCTTGGTTCCTGGATTCGGGACCTCATCCATCAGGTTATAAAGACATCTGTGGGCCATTTTCGTGTCCTGTGGTTCATCAGGATTTGTTGGGAGTAATTTGGCCAGATGATATTTATTGCTTTCATGGAAATTCGTTTCAGTTTTATCCATCGCTTTACATAGTTATTTCACAATTAATTTGAGTGGGCTCCCTTCACACGCTGAGATCTCAAGAAAATTATATTGAGAACTAATCAAGAATCTCTGTTCTTCGAGATCATAATTATCAACAAGATGCTGCTGATAATCTATATCTGGGCACAGGCCACATCGCCTTAAAAAGAAAACCATATTGCTTTAGCTCAAGAACTCTGTCCCAGATCAAGGAATCAATCAGCAAACCTTTTGCTTTAACAGATCCCCAAAAAACCTCTATTTTAGGGTAAAAAGCTAGCGAGTAAGGGCAAAAGGGATGGTGAGAATCATGACACCCTTTTTTGCTGGTAGGACATGAGTGAACCTATCGGTGGATGCCTGATGCGTTAAGCTCAAGAAAGGGATAAAGGAGGAGGGAAGCTTATAAAAAGAAAGCAGAAGTCTCTTTCAATGGCTCCCCCTTCCTTCCCTCTCAATTTCTTGTAAAAATTAAATGGAATCTTCTTGTCTTCCCTTTTAGGCACAGAAGCTCAAGGGTACTTATGGTACTGATCTTACCTTGAAGATCATATGTACACGTAAATCCCTGGATATACAAAGATAAAGGTAAACCAGAGCTTGCTGTCCAGACCCAGGAAGGGAAAATATTGATTCACAAGCAAGGAGTACAGCAAAAGAATACAAAAGGCACAATATTATGTCGTGAAAGACGATGTGATTGCTCTTTTGGCCACATGATTGCTCCTATACAGCATGGTTTTCGTTTCAAATATGATCCAGCAACGTGATTGATGCAAGAAAGCTAGTCTAGGGAAAATATTTATGGAGTACTCTTGCTGTACTCTTCCCTCCTATGAAAGTTTAAAACCCCGGTTCTGATAATTATATGTTTTTTTAGATAGTTTTTTTGTTGAAAATATTAACAGCAAAAGAAAAGCAACATTGTTTCATTTATTATTTTCTTTTTTTTTAATGTTGACCCAACAAGATTTAGATTGAGCCTTGACCGAGCAGTTGACTCATTAAAAATCTAATCGGGATCAATCTACTAAGTCAAGCTAAATTTAATAGTTATGATTTTTATTTTTTTAAAAAAATCAAAGCAAAAAGACTTCATAATTAAAAAGAAATAAAACTCGGATTAAAGGACTTGACTAATCAGAAGCTTGAACCAATCTAATTGAATAAAAAATAAAAGAAGGATTAAATCAGACCAACTCAGTCAATAACATGAGTCGACCCAAGATCCGGGTAAAACTCAATCATCAACCTCTTGACCTGTGTAATAAAAAAAATGATCAACACGACTTCGGTTTAGTTATTTAAAAAATATATAAAAAGCTATAACTTGGCTTGAATATTCTAACCCGTGACTCTGATCTAATCTCGGACTAACCCAGATCAGGTTTCAAACCTATAGAAAATCGGTGTCGTTTCAACTACAACTCATTAATAAATCGGGGTTTGAACTTGGTTCTTGTTTTTCGGGCCTCCTCTTGCACTCAATCTATTATGGAACATGTCCGGAAAAGCCCAATAACGAAACATCTTCACCACACACAAAGGGCCTAGCCAGTAGCCACCCCCGGTCCACCACCACTCTGCTTCAGTAAACCGATCACTTCTCGAGAAAAATTATACCCCTTATCAGGCACCAGCAGAGATTGTTCCATAGCGACAATCCTCTTAGCAACATGATGGTTTTGGAGACATCAAAAGCCAATGCCATTCTTACAGTCTTACAAGGATGCAATAATTTGACAAGGCTTAAAAAAATCCAAGCTCATGTCATTGTTAACGGTCTTCAAAACCATCCCGCCATTTCCAACAGCATTTTGAATTTCTGTGCTGTTTCAATCTCAGGTTCATTACCCTATGCACAACACCTCTTTAAACACATTCTAAACCCACAAACTCAAGCTTGGAATTCTATCATCAGAGGTTTTGCTCAAAGCCCATCTCCTGTTCAAGCCATTTTTTACTATAATCGCATGCTTTTTGACTCGGTTTCTGGTCCTGATACTTTCACTTTCTCTTTTACTCTCAAGGCATGTGAGAGAATTAAGGCCTTGAAGAAATGTGTAGAGGTTCATGGGTCTATAATAAGAACTGGGTATGAAAGGGATGTTGTTGTTTGCACCGGTCTTGTGAGGTGTTATGGGGGGAATGGGTGTGTTGAGATTGCAAGAATGGTTTTTGATAATATGCCTGAAAGAGATTTGGTTGCGTGGAATGCGATGATTTCGTGTTATTCGCAGGCGGGTTATCACCAGGAAGCGTTGAGAATTTATGATTGCATGAGAAATGAGAACGTGGGTGTTGACGGGTTTACACTTGTTGGGTTGCTTTCGTCTTGCTCTCATGTGGGTGCTTTGAATATGGGGGTTAAATTGCATAGGATTGCCTGTGAGAAAGGATTGTTGAGAAATGTGTTTGTTGGGAATGCGCTTATTGATATGTATGCTAAATGTGGTAACTTGGATGGTGCTCTTGAAGTCTTTAATGGGATGCCGCGGGACGTTTTTACTTGGAACTCTATGATTGTTGGGTTTGGAGTGCATGGTTTTGGTGACGAAGCTATTTATTTTTTCAATCAGATGTTGGAGGCAGGAGTGCGACCTAATTCAATTGCGTTTCTTGGTTTGTTGTGTGGATGTAGTCATCAAGGATTAGTTGAAGAGGGTGTTGAGTTTTTCCATCAAATGAGCTCTAAGTTCAATGTCAAGCCTGGAATTAAGCATTATGGATGCATGGTGGACATGTATGGACGTGCTGGGAAGCTTGAGAAGGCGCTCGAAATCATAGGTGATTCTCCGTGGCAGGATGATCCGGTTTTGTGGCGAATTCTGCTTAGCTCTAGCAAGATTCACAAAAATGTAGTGATTGGGGAAATTGCTATGAGGAATCTGTCTCAGCTTGGGGCAGTAAATGCAGGGGATTGTGTACTACTTGCTACCATATATGCTGGAGCCAATGATGAACAAGGTGTTGCCAGAATGAGAAAACTAATAAAAAAGCAAGGAATAAAGACCACTCCTGGTTGGAGCTGGATTGAAGTTTCTGACCAGGTTCACAGATTTGTTGTGGATGATCAGTCACATCCTGATTCAGGAATGATTTATCAAAAATTGGAGGAAGTAACACGTAAGGCCACCATGGCTGGTTATGTAGAAGACAAGTCTCAATTCATCTTTCATGGATCGTGCTCTGAAGAGTGTTTGGAGTCTTCCAGCACATATCATAGTGAGAAGCTGGCAATTGCTTTTGGTTTGGCGAAAACTCCTGAAGGAACAAGTCTTCGGATTGTGAAGAACTTGAGAGTCTGTAGAGATTGCCATGAATTTACAAAGTTTGTTTCTCGAGCATTCAATCGTGATATCATCGTTAGAGATCGACTTCGATTTCATCACTTTAAGGGTGGACTTTGTTCGTGTAGAGATTATTGGTAAAATCTGACATGGTGACAACAATTCGCCTGAACAAACATAAGATTTAGAAGCTACAGCTAGAATTGCAACTGTTCTAGCAAGGCCTGTTCAGACACAGTGATGGTGCTGTACCAATAGATGTCCTCTGAAGTGCAATCATGGTTAAAACCATGTTCAAGCCTGGAATTGGAAATAGCATCGTTGGCTGGTAATCCTGGCTGTTGTGGATGAAATTAGGAGGAATTTCCTTTCTTGTTCTCAGTTAGTCAGTACTTGTATGTTCATTACACACTTGAATTGGGCAATTTTGATAAATATTTTTTTTGGCACAAAACGAATAACAACACAGAAACTATAACCTCAAGATTGAGGCATCAAAAACATCAGCATCAAGACAGCCTCCAAGTCCAGGAGGGAGCAAAAACCATTCCACAGAAACCTCCAGATAATTAAATAAGATACAAATTTTTGGAGTCTCAATTTACTTTCATCGTGTACTTGGAAGATCAATTTTTGAGATTTTCCTTTAGATTCGAAGACTCGTAAACTTTCAGGAATTCAAATACGTGTTAATTTTATAATTAGTTGAACCACTCAATCAACAGGCTGAAGTCTATTAGAGAGAGGCAATCTTTTGTGATTGGAAGTCGGCTGCAGCTCAGCTGATTTTCCACTGACTATGAGGACTATCACTCAGTTATGCCAGAACAGAAATAGGATCATTGAATCTAAGATTTATAGACAGTCCTCCTCTTCAACAGCTTTGCATCGAGGGACTGCTCTTATGACTTGAACCTGCATTCTTGTGACCGCAAGTCCAATGCTTTCCCACAGCGCCAAGCAATGGCCCATAGTTTACAACCCCCCGGGTTCAAGAGTCCCTTTTTTGGGTCATGCCACCCCTAATCTGATTCCTCGAACAAAATATCCTCTTCTTATAGTTACATCATAGCTGAGTCTTTATAGAGGATTCTCAGTTGATTGCAGGATAATTTAAATTGTATTTAGGGTCATGGTCATTCAGAAGTTAGCTCAGCAGCAAAACCGAAGTATCGAAGCAAGATGAGATCTCCAATAAGTAAAGATCATGTGCCTCTGTTTTGAAGCATTTTTGTCAAGATCACCCTTTGAATTTGCAAGATTGCTGGTTATTCAAACTGGATATTACGATTGTGTTTGGTTAGTATCTGTCTTTTCAAATGAAGGATATAGAAATATGTCTTCTTTGTTTCTATTGTTTTTATTTTTTCTTCTCTCGAAACAGTAATAAAACGCCATGCATGCACTTGTATTGTGCTTGAAAGTGTCTTTCCATGTTTTATATGTGATTTGTACGAATCATAAGAAGATTGAACCATAAAAAGTTCAAATATAAATATATAAAAGAAAATTAAATCATACACAGAATACATGGCTGAATGAAATTGAATTTCAACCACTACACATGCTTATGCAATGGATGAAATTCACTCAAGTACATGAACGAAGGAGGGACTTAATTCGAGGATTTTAAAAGTGGTGGAACCACTCATTTAACAGGCTGAAGTCTATTAAATCATCAGAGTATTTCTTTCATACCAAGAAAGTGACATTGTTGGAAGCTATTTATTGCGAGGACAAAATATTTATTCATCATGGTTGCAGGTGAAATGATATCATCCGCAGTATTGGTAGCTTCTTCATTTGCAGCAATTCCATAATGCAGTGAAATTAATATAAAACCGTTATTGAAACTTTATTGAATAATTTAAGTTTTTGAGTTAAAATAATTATTTGATATGATATTAGAATTTTAATGATAAAATGGTTAGGCATTTAATTTTACCATCTCGTTTTTTAATAAAAATTACATACTAAATAATGATAAATACAAGTTTTAAGATCAAAATACAAGGAGAGAATTAGAAAGTAATATAAAAGCACCGGTAGACACATAAGAACCACTTTTGGGAGGAGTATTATTGCATCATGCGGTTTTCCTCCTTCGGCAACTGATTGTGTGGTGGATAGTGCATGTTGGAAAAGGCAAAATGGAAGGCACTGCTGATAATAATAACTTGTCAGCTGCTGTGATTCCAGCAGTATGAACAGGTCTTTTCAAATTGGCATTTTCTGCTCTTTAATATAGATCAAGCGAGGCACAAGCATCATTGATCCCGCACATATGAATATGCTTCGTGCATGATGGGTACTAGTACAATCAACAAAGAAACAGGAACTTTGATTCACAGGAGTTGCAAAAAATTATGATAATTAGGACCTAATTGTCAAAGAATAAAAGATAAACAAAATGCTAATCTGTGATATATTAGACTCAATCTAGGAAAAGAAAGGCAATGCAAAATCAACTTTTTTTACGCATTATGTAAGGCTGTGTGATGAGCAAAATTCTGACATTGTGCAAATCTTGCTAATTTCAAACGTGTGATCTTGTCTATGTTCTTTGTTCATTTGTCCTTATTGTAGCTCAGCTAATAGATTAGCCCTGCAACTTTTGTCACCGTAGGTTGATTTTGTATATCTCAATAATGAAAGAAATGTACAAGGGAATGATGGTAGAGTAACTTGTTTAATCTCGGAATGTTCTCCTGCTTAGTTTGGAAGCAGTTCTTTCACTTAATGTTTTAAGTTTTTCTTCTTCTTTGCTTTGTCTACCATGTCTGAGCTATCTGGTTTCCGAATATCACATTGAATTCAAAGAAATTACTCCCATAAATTAATTTAACATGGGAGTAGTCAAATGATAGGTGGAAGCAAAGGATCCTGCTAGTGGTCCTTCATATTATTGCAATGAAAGCACTGGAAAGAACCAGTGGGAAATGCCATATGATACACCTTTAGTTACACACTCCATCTCCTTTACCTCTGTTAGAAGATTGGGTGGAGGCTATGGACGAATATACTGGTTCAAGCACAGTAACATCTCCTGTGTGAGGGATTAGAATCTCGGTTTGCGTTGACATCTTCCTCTCGCTCTAGATTGTTGCAGTGTTTTAATTTTATACAATTCAAGCTCTGTCCCTTAGAGGTGAAGATGTAGACTACGTTGATTCTGGTCAATATATAATGTGGCATTTCATTTGTTTTATGCTTCTCTGATTGTCAGGGTCCCCTATTCCAACAGCGGCCATACTCATCAGCAAGGGCTGTTTTGCGAAAGAATGCCGAGGTTGCTTCACAAACCAAGATCTCTAGTTCTCGTTACACACCTATATCTAAGAGAGGAGATGATAGTGATGCTAAATGAGGTTCTGGTGTAAACAGAGTTGATTGTATCCCTTCTTCCAGTGCAGCAGTACCGCATGTTCCCTGTGCATGGAGGAGTTTCCTTCTGCAACGTTATTGAAACAATCAAAGAAGTAACTGGGACTTTCTGCAAGGAGGCGTGTTGTATTTGTGACCAGCTGATGGATAGTTTGATACCTCCTCGCCATTTGGCTTTTCTTCAACAGACAAACCTTCTTCGATGGTTTAATTAAAAATGTCTCCCCTCGTATCTTATTAAACACATCCACATGTACAAGCAACCAATGGCAGCCTCATAGCAGGAGCTTAAAGAGTGTATCCTAGCAATGCCTATGGGGTCGGAGAGAGGTGGACGAAAACATTCATGCTAATAAGAGCATGTTTTCTCTTACAACTTTCTTTCCCTCTGCAATTATCATGGTTAAAGCATCACCAAGGTAAGGAGCCAGAGAACACAGCTCAACCTACGCCCCATGCTAGCAAATGTTTGGACCAATCGGGTGTCGGAGTACTTGTTTTTCCTTTGTCTCTTGCTTAACTACAGTTCATGTGGCAGAGGTTGCTCATCATGGTGGGCCCTAAATGGCTAGTTTTCCAAGAACACATGATCACGCGATGCTCTGGCCACCGGACAGTGTGAGGACTCGGTGATAATTCCCATAATGTCAACGAAGGGAATTATTAAGCGAAGGCAATTCACAAATCTCTTTTTTATCCAAGTAATTAACGCACACCAAAACAAAATATTCGCTCCATGCTTGGTAAAAAAGCAATTGAACAACTCATTAAAAAGCATTAAGAAAAAGTCATCAATTGAATGATTTTCAAACAAGCACTAGGAGTAAGATTACAAAGAAAAGAATAGTTATTAAATTTAGCCGGTATGGATTAATAATCCAAGCTGAGTTTTATTTTAAATTGTTTTGAATATTGATGTGATCAAATCTAAATAATTTTGTGGGTTAATCAGCAACTTAATTAACTTATCTAAATTTATGTAAAACTTGATCAGAATCTATTTTAAAAAAATTATGTCTAATGATGTCATTTTATTTTTTTTGTATAAAATAACTATAAATATTGATATAAGTTGATTTAGTGACTCACATGTTAATCTGTTAATCTAATAATCAAGTTATAAACTGATTAAACCATGAAGCGAATCTAATTAGTGGGTTTTGAAATATATACAGCAACATGTTTCTTAACAGCATTGTATTCATAATTTCCAGTGAAAATAATTTTATTTATTAATAAAATATGAAAATCAATTTATTGAATAATATTAAATACTAAAGAAATGATTGTAATTAGCGAGTTTTGCAAGAAATCAACTACGAGAAACTAATGTGGAAAACATAGCACTGTTCGTTTAGTGATTGGTAATTTAAAAATTAGTCCCTATAATTTAAAAAAATGAATTCAATGGTTCCTTTAGTTTCAAAAATAATTAATTAATCCTTATGTTTTCAAATTAATTTATAACTTGATCATTTTCATGCATTTTATAGTCCTTTACAACTTATTTCATTTTTTGGTGTTAAGAAATAAAAGAAGAAAAAACAAATAATACGGAACATTCAGAGAATAAAAAGTTTTTTAAAAAAATAATTAAATATCAAATCGATAATATAGTTACCCTAATATGTCCTGAATTTGACTTAATTCAAAACCTGAATTACTAAATCAACCAAAACAATATTATTTTAGTGATTTAACAAAAACAAAATACCATCATTTAAAATAAATTAAAATATTTTAAAATTAACCTATTAAATTACATAAATTTAACTAAATTAATATTTAAGCTGATTTAATAAAAAACTCAAATCAAATTGAATATTATATTAGTGAGTTACCGATTAACTCATAAGACTAATTCAAATTTGACGACTGTGATCAATAGTGATTAAAAGATTAATTTATTATTTTTTAAATTAAAACTACTATTTAATTTATTTTATAAGAATAGAGTGATTAAGCTCAACAGTTAAACTATTGTTTCATTGAGTTTACTATTTTTTATTTTAAATTATTTTTTATATTTTTAAATTATTTTAATATACTAATATTAAAAATAAATTTTTAATAATAAAAATATATGTACTATTTAAAAATATTTCCGAATTAAAAAAGCACAGCGAAAACAACTTCTGAACTGTATCGAACACTCTCCTAGAAGGGGTGGTGTTGACCCCGGTAAGATGGCACAAATTCCAAAGGTGCAAACAACAAGAGAGTTGAGGGACACTAACATTGTTGGCGGGCTACACACCACGCGTATTTTAGGATAAAACAACCCCACTTCCCTTCCATTTCTCCTGTCCATTTTTCACCCGCTGCACACTCCACTGAAGTCAAGTCTCGTCTTCTCTGTAGCACACACACAGAATCTACTGTCAGATCCAGACAACCCCTTTTAATCTTTCCTGTTAAGGTAGCATAAAGTTTTGATCTGTAAGTAATTCTTGCTTTCTTTTCATATTTATGTATGAATGTATTTCTGTCAATTCTTCCTGTTTGATCTTGACATGTTTGTTTCCTTATTTGGGTTTGATCTGTTTTTTTTTAATGTCTTTGTGCGTTTATGAAATTGGTTATTTTTTGTGATTGAATTTAGAAAACGAAGTAAAAATGGATTCTTTTTTGTCTCCTGTTTGATTGAGTGATTGTGGCTTGTTAAGTAGATATAAAAATTATGCAAGAAAGAAGCTTTTTTCTCTGCCAATTCTGTTGTGGTGGATAGTTTATTGTATATCTGTATCTGGGTTCATTTTGTTTCCTTTTCTTTTTCTGGAGATTTTAATTGATTTTTTTGTAGACAATGGATTCATTGAAAAATTAGCATTCAATAGTGTGTGTTAGTGTGTGTATTGGTGTGTGCATGTCTAGCTGATAGAGATTGACTTTCTTTGAGAGTTGATTTTAGCTCGATGATAGGGTGCTTGTATTAGTTTGAGAAATTGATAGAATTTGATGTGTTTTGCATATTATTTCTTAGCAAACATCACCTCGAGGAAAATGATTGAGTAGGAATGCAATTATTAGGTTTTTGGGGGAGAATTTTCATATGGTGATTGAATATTTTGTCGGATTGCTTTGTCGATAATAAGGAGTTTGTATTTAATGTGGTGGATTCCTCGTTGTCAGGCAGTATGCTGTAGATAATTGTTAAAGTTTAGGTGCTTTGAGACTGGAACTGGGTTTTGTGCTGGGAACCTTTTCAAAGGAGGAAGAGTAGACAAGTGGAGAGGATGTCAAGCAGCAGAAATACCCACTGGTGTTACAATTGCAGGCGGCCAGTTCGACTGCGTGGGAGAGATGCGGCTTGCCCCTACTGCAGTGGAGGATTTGTCCAGGAACTTGATGATATGCACCGCATCAGTCCATTGGATTTCTTTGGAATGGACAGTGATGATGATCGTGACCAGAGATTTGGGCTCATGGAAGCTTTCTCAGATTTTATGAGGCTGCGAATGGCAGATAGAAGCCATAATCATGATATTAGATCAAGATCAGATTCAGTTCCTGGACATAATCCAGGTTTCGGTCCTTTGTTGATCTTTGGTGGCCAAGTTCCTTCTAGGTTGTCTGGAAATGGTGGGTTTGAAGCTCTCTTTTCTGGGGCTCCCGGTGTTGCCTTTGCAAGGGGTAATGCAGGTGACTACTTTATAGGCCCTGGACTGGAAGAATTGTTCGAACAACTTTCAGCTAATGATCAGCGGGGCCCTCCCCCAGCTACCAGGTCATCAATTGATGCAATGCCTACTATTAAGATCACACAAAGGCATCTTGGCTCTGATTCGCACTGTCCAGTCTGCAAAGATAAATTTGAGCTGGGATCTGAAGCAAGGCAAATGCCATGTGATCATTTATATCACTCAGACTGTATAGTCCCATGGCTAGTCCAGCATAACTCGTGCCCTGTTTGTCGCCAGGAGCTACCCCCACAAGGATCAAGTAGCGGACACAGTTATCAAAGCTCAAGCTCTCGAAGCAGAAGCAGCAATTATAGTGGAAGGGAGAATCGCAGAGAAGGAAGACGTAATCCATTGTCTTATCTGTGGCCCTTCCGCTCATCTAATTCAAGCTCAAACCATGATGAGACTCCTGAAAGCAGCTCTCCTGCCATGCATGAAAACAACCCCCATATGGGGTATTCAGGATGGCCTTTTAACTAGGGTGTTAATAAGTTGTAAACACAGTATGTTTTCATTGTCTAAATGAATCATGGTGCCTCCATTTATAGTTGACCTACTATCTTGGAGTGAGTGGTTCGAGAATTGAGTCCTTGAAGTTACAAGCGTGGAGTCTGTTGTTTGAAAAGTAATTGAGGACCATTCATGTTTTCGCTGAAACTTTTACTGTAAATGACTTTTTAGTATTCTCCTCTTAATCACATGTGCTTATAACACACTCTGTTTATAATCTTGGTTGTGCCCGATGGTGGTACTGAATCTCTTTAGGTTTTTGCTCAAATAACTTGTCTCTTTTTGGTTGCCCCGCCTCTCTTGTTTCATCAAGCTGGCAATCGGATTGAAAGAAAACATTTTCTAAATCTAGGAAGAACGCGGATTGATTGTTGAACTAAAACTTGAAACTCAAGGGTTCTATAAGCATTGGACAAACGTAAATTTCATGCTAGTGGTTGTATGCAAAATGTTTTTAATGACTGAGAGTTTTGCTTTTCAAGTTTCACGGTTTTTTATCCCTCCTTACAAGGGAATGGAACTCTATTTCATTTCTCAATGCATCTTATTTTGTTTGGTGAAAGGACAGAGAAATACCAACTTGGTAATACCAAGCTGCAAGAGAAGCACGCCAAAAAGTAAAGGCTCGAAAGAGACTCGAATGAAGCTCTTTAACATTTTTTATTGATCCCACATTCAAAATCTTTCATGCATCCACAGACATCTTTCAAAAGAGTCACTAAATCAAGCTTAGTATATTGCACCGACGACTATGGAGACCGCGAAAACTCTTCCAAGGTTCTGCTTGCTAATTTTACAAGTACAGATTCCAATCTTAAACAATAGCAAAGAAGACGAAACTTCAGTTTCTCAAACCAAATAAAAAAAATTAGCAACTGGGTCATTTCACTTTTGTTTATTCTCACTCGTCCTGTAATCTTACATTCAACTTCTTCATTACTTTACTCTTTGTACCAACCTTAAATCACTCCCACAGGGTAAACAGCTCCATGCCCACACTATCTCTTTGGGATTACAAAATCATCTCATTCTGGTTTCCAAGTTTGTCCCTTTTTACTGATGCCCATATCGTCACTGTGAATTCAAATTTTTTGAACCCTTTGCCTTGGAACTTGCTTATCTCTATGGAGAGGATCTTTCAGCAGATAGAGAAATGGTACATAAAGGGGTTAGACCCGATAATCTCACTTATCTTCCAACTCAAATGCCCCTTTTAACATTTCCTGTCTGTACGCACATTATAGCAGGAGCGTGCGTACAAACAGGAAATTCTTAAGGAGCAGTTGAGTTGCTTTCTCAGATGAGAAGGTGTAGCATTTATTTGAATCCAGTGGCAATGATTGTTAGCTTGGGTGCATGTTCACACATTGAAGCCATTAAGTTAGGAACAGTGATTCATGCTCCTGCCATTTCGTAGTTGTTTTGAGGGATTTGATACGTAAGAAATGCTAACATTTTATTTCAATCAATGGAAACCAAGAGTATAACTACTTGGAACTCCATGCTTTATGCTTATACTAGCATGGACCGATCTGAGGAAGCCTCCTTCCAGTTCCAGGAGATGCTGTTTTCTGGGATTGAACCAAATTATGTGACAATTGCAAGCATTCTTCGCCTTTGTGCCCGAGTGGTAAATTTTTAACTGGTCACTATGGTGGCAGTTCTATGTGCTTGTAGCCGTTCTGGTCTAGTAGCTAAAAGAAACATGTTTGAAAAGATGTCAACTCTCTATGGTATAGTTCCTGGAGAGGAGCACTTTTCTTGCATGGTTGATCTCTTTGGGAGGGCTGGATTGTTAAATAAAGCAAAGTAATTAATCACCAGTATGCCTTACAGGCCAGACACTGCTATGTGGGGCACTCTTATAGGAGCCTGCCTGATCCGTGGTAATGCAGAGATAAGGGAATGGCAGCTGAGAAATGTTGGAAATGAAGCCTGAAAATCCAGTTTACTATGTGTTGATTGCTAATATGCATGCTGCTGCTTGTCGTTGGAGCAAGCTGGCAGAAGTCAGGACTTCTACGAGGGATTTAGGTCAAGGCCCCTCGATGTGCCTGGGTGGTTGATGTCGGCTCTGAATTTCCCCCTAGTCGTTGTTGACACAACCAAAAATCAAATGATCTTTACGTATTGTTGGAGGGGTTGAGTAGTTGCTGATCTAATGAAAGCTGCTGGCTACGTTGCCGGAGAAAATCTTAGCTCCGAAGATAGGAGTATTGAAGGAAATAGAATGCTGCAACATGTGAAATATTGTTTTGAAGTTGGTCTTAGCTTAAGTGCACCGGAGCCTTGAACTGTCTTGTCTTTCTGATTTTTACTCGGAGGGAGAGTGCTCAAATGCAACCCGTTAATGCACTTTGAAGTATAATTGTTAGACCGACACCAGATCAATTGTCAGGCCGGTCTAGAGTTTGATTTGATGAGTTTAATTTGATTTAAGACCTGTATTATTGGGTTGCTGGGTTAACCCACAAGTCACCGGATCAATGGTTAGGTCATGAGGCGGGGGCGATCCAAATTTATAAAGTAATAACTAAGCATTGAACTTCTTTGGAACTACAGCATTTTTTACAAGGATGGCTAAAGATTAATAATTAGATTCTCCTGCTATGTACCATGAAGTATCCATTTCTTTTCAATAGGTTTGATTGAGAGCTTATAGACGTCAATAACTTCGCAAGGATACGATTCAGTACGAAGTAGACATTTTTTTTCTTTTTCCTTGTACTTGAAATGTTGCAAAATCATCACCAAGGATAATGGTAGATCAATGAAGATCTGTTGGGTTATTGTTAGCAACTCAAGGTGATGGGATTAGAATCGGACGTTCACCAGAGCTTGATAGATGGTCGATAATAGAGCAGAACAACTACCTTTTGCATTAAGGAGCCAATCAAAGACGTTCACAAGAAAGGCATGATAGGAGGAATACATGTTGCAATATAATATTGCAAAAAAAAAAAATTCAAGGGTCCTTCCACCAGCCAGAAAGTGAAAATCATGATATGCTGTAGGAAACACCGTACCGGGTTCTCCTACAGCTTCCAACAGATCCCTAGAACTACGCTGCTACACTACTTCCAGTCATTTACCAGCTTCCAGTTGATCACTACGAGGAAGGAAATTTACAGGTCATGTTTGGCTGCTTCACCAACCACCACCACCTCCTGACCATCCATTGTCGGCTTGTGATTGTGAAGAATCTCTCTTAGAGGCCGTACCCCATTTCCCATCGTCAGTGACTCCATCGCTGCTGCCGCCTCTTCCACCAGAACCCCAGCCACTTTGTGTCCCACCTTTTTTAGAGCTATTATCCCACCCAGAATTCCCATTGTCAGTGCCTCCACCACCAGTTCCATGACCAGAGTCACCACCACCACTTCCAACTCCACCAGCACCCCAGCCCCCTTGTGCTGAATCTCTTTTCAAGCTAGTATTACCCCAGCCAGCATTCCCACTATCAGTGCCGCCACCATTTCCATGGCCCCAGCCACCATTATCACCAGTTCCACCAGTTCCCCAGCCACCAGGAAAGGCTTCCCTGCCAGGAGAGTTTTGGACTTTGGCACCTGGGAAACTGCCCCAACCTTCATCTTTATCCTTGGTACCTGAATCCCATCTGGGCTTGTCATAACCAGAATCCTGCCTTTCATTGCCACTATTATTTCCTCTGGTGCTGTTATACGATCCACGACCGCGTCCTCGCCCACTAAATGGTCTTGGGGGGCCATTCTGATGACCATCTCGACTACCACTACTTCTATAATCATTTCGACCTGTGCAAATGAAACATGGGAGAGCATAAGAGATTTTTACAGATAAGAGAAAATAAGAAGAAAACCAAAATCTTGGTCTAAGCTTGAACCAAAGGCAAAAGCAAAATATAGATGACAGCCTAATATGTTCATTAGATCTGAAGTGGATCAGGCACTTCTCTAGTCTGCCGAAACAGCCCTGGAGACCTGCTGCACACCAAGAAATCTTAAGCATCATAAAAGCGAATGTTTTTAGCAGCATAGATGGTTTAGTCAACGCATCCAATATGGATCACTATTTTCATCAAGATCAGGGTAACTCCACAGGTTGGGGTTATCCTGGAGAATTCAAATACTAACAAGAGCAAAATTTAATGGACTCAGAAATGCAAACTCAGAAAGTTTCAAAAAATTCATTAGTTTTTCATGCTAGAATTTTGTGTATTTAAGTCGCTAAGCAGGGGTCATAAAAGAAATAAAGAAAACCTCATGCAAGCACTGTTCAGCCAAAGCCTTCAACAAACTGAACAGGCAAACCAATGGTATCTTAGATGGTTTGCATCAACATATTGTATATCCACTTTCATTTTTTGAAAAATATTTTACCTGTCCTGGAACCTGGACCAGAAGAACGATCTCTGTCAAAAGATTGCCCTCTCCAGCCATCTTCATCCGTTGAACCACCCCAGGAAGAACCCCTTGCTGCAGGGCTTCGCATTGGGACCATGGCAGCAACTGACCTGATTGATGGTGCTGATTCATGTAAGGGATCATCTATATGCTTTTGAAAATATGCCACAAGCCGGTCAATGTCCTCAAACATGCGCTTTCGAAACTTGAATCCCTTAGGATATAGACCAACATACTCATGATGTGGATTTGTACTCCTTATATAAGTGAGAATGAAAGTTCCTGGGTGTTCATGAGAAATGCCAAACGAATAAACTATCCTAGTAGGCTGTTGTGATTTCTCAATCCTTAGGAGCTCATCAACTTCTGCTTTAGTGCCACTTCTGAACTTGCGATAATTTAGCATTGACTTTAGATGGCCCACCAAGGGATCAACATAGCGGTCCATTACCTACATCCAAAACAAAGTCAACACTGATCTAGCAATATCAAGAAATGAGGGACAAGAGAACAAGTGTTTATTCATCGCAATGGAATATGCAAGAGCAACCATAACATGTTGTGTTCTTTTTTTCCAACTCCTGTAATAATTACACAAATTACAAGAGAAGCCTCTGAACTGAGAAGCTGAAATAAAAGAAACCAACCTCATCCAAATCCTCAAAAGAATCCTCTCCTATTTTCAATGTCTTCCCAATACGAAGTAAACTTGTGATATCTTTGTGTTCCTTCCCCCCTTCAACTATGTCTTTGTGAGCATAAACTCCATCATAAACTTTAAGAGTTAAAGTTAAATACGAAGGTCCACGAGAACTAGGACGAATAATACTTTCTCCGGGATCCTTGTCAGATAAGAACTGCAAGAAAAAATATATTAAAGAAAAACTAATATTAGATTTAACAAACAATTGTGAAAAAGAGAAACAAACCAATTTTGATGAAGATTTTCAGAGTATAATGCTAATCCAAAGCAAAATATAGGTAGAATCCAACCCCAGGCCATGTGAATACAGATGAAGAGGAATCAAGCAACAAGGCAGAAAAGAAAATAATGCAAAATTTCTTTTTAAGAATTCCAGTTGAACCATATGGGAAGATAGTTTTCACAATCCGATTTGATCTATTAAACATGTGACCAATAGTATACAATTATAAGGCATCAAGAAGGTACCTCCATGGCTTCATCAGCAGTTATATTCTGGAAGCGTGGATGAACAATCATCCTAGGCTTAAAATGTTTCTTTGCAAGCTCCCTCTCTTTGCGAACCTTCTCCTGCTCACTCCTCATACTGCTTTGGTCTTCATGAAAATAAGGATCAAGGTTTTGTACCTGCCGGTATCGGTTACTTCTCATCTCACTGTCTTTGCAAACCAAGAACACTTGATATCTATTCTTTTGAATTGATTTGATCTTGCAAGTCAGTATATCATCTTCACGCAGCTTGTCAGACAACTCAGGTATATCCCTCCAATCATCAGCATAGTCCTCCTTCGTAAGAATCCCAGTCAGACCAGTTTCCAGTGCACATATTGCCTTTCCACCAACCACCCTGCGAACCGTGGCTTGTACAACTCTCCCTTCAGCAAGGGTATCCTCAGTTTCACCTGATATCATATAAAATTCCTCATCCTGGGTTGGTTCTTTATACTGTTTACGCCAATCCTGGAAACCTTGTATCAGTTCCATTTTTATATCTTTGAAAGTCTCCTTCTTGTTGTCCCGCTTATTGTCTTTAAAATACAAATCAAAAGCAAATGTTTTCAATAAATTAGGCCGCTCTCTAACATATTCTATTGCCATCTCTAATGCATCGTCATCGTCGTTTGCATCACCACTGTCCTTTTCATAAACAACTTTTGCCAGCTCCTGTGCAAGACCATAGGATTCTGGATGTATCCTCGTATCATCTAACACATCAATGAACTGGCTGCTGCTAGCAGCAAGGCCACTCCTCCGGACACGCAAAAAACCAACTGCATTGACAAACACCTTTTTACCAAGACCGTGAGCTGTAACAAAGTCCTTGCGAGTGAAAATCGCTCCAGTTCTTACTAGAGACCTCTGTAAAGATGCTGCCTTTCTAGGTCCAAGCCCGGAAATGAACTGCAAAGGAGCGAATAACCATTCATGGCTTGTGGCCAAATTAATGTCAAGGCCCACCTGGTTTGTGGCATCTACCATAACTTGTTCAATCACCAAGTATTTCTCATCAGGGGTAAGAAAGTTCTCCAAAGGGTTTAGTTTCCAGGATAAAATCTCCCTGGCTGGACCGCATAGTGTTGCAACCATAGCCAAAGGATTTTGCAGACAACGGCCAAGAGCAACAGCCCGTTTAACAATGCCTGAGAACATAGGAGAAGACAGGGTTATCTGCATGAATAATGGACTTTTAAGTTTAAGAACAGCAGCAAGACAATATATCATACCTGACTGCCCAGGTAGTTGATCAGAAGAAATCCGAGAATTTTCATATAAACGAGGGAGAGATTCATCCCCATACACAACGCTCAGTTCATCCATCTCATGTCCAACATCTCTAGGATTTTCCTCCACCATTTTAAAGATAATCTGATAAAGGTGGAATGAAATAAAATAAGCACCAGATAGAATAAACTAAAGAGAATCACATAAATACTATAAATGACAACCGCGCACATTCAAGCAAAAATGAACTCCTCGCAAAAACAAGTTAAAGACAGAGCATAGCAGAATCAATGTTGAGTTGAGCTGCAATGAAGCTTTGAAAATGTCAACAGTAAAAAGTGACGTGAGAAGGATGAATAACGAGAAAGAGGGGTATCCTTCTTCTTGAACAAAGAAACTAAAACCAGTACAACAGTTTCTCCTGCTTCTAAGCATATTTGCCAGAGAAACATTTCTAAAGTAATCTGTTGCAGTGCCCTAAAAGGACCTATAATTCTACTCTCATCAAACTCAAATAAATTGGCCAAGTATGACAAATGGGAAAAAATAGACCAGTAACAGTAGAGTTTCAGCAATAAAACAAGGGGTGGGGGGGAAGGTTTCCTGCAGCTTTTTTTTTTAAACAATTAATAGATTAAACATTTTTCTACTGCTTTTAACAATACATAGTGATCTTGTATCATTTTCTGCTAAGCAGCTTAATTTCGAACAGGTTGCAGGCACTCCTCCAAATTGAGCTACAATATTAATTCCACAAAATTTCCATAAATCCAAACCTAGGGAAATGATAACATCATATGTGTCTTCTTTCACTCGAAAGAAAAATAAGTTCTTTGTTAATTGTTATGGTTCACGACTTCACATGCATTGGTATATGGCGCATTCAATCAAAACGATGTGAGCTTGTGATAAACTTCTGTGTGGTTTCTCATAGAAGGCCCAGATGATCAAATGCATTGGTATATGGCGCATTCATGGCCATACACTTTGAGGTAGATCACTGTGTTAATTAGTAGATACTTTGGAGAGATTTCACAAGTCTGGGAGCAAAATAAAAGCTTCTAACAGTGTCAAATAAAAGTTTTAACAACTAAGTGTTCCTTAAACAATTAAAGCTGCCTAAAACCTGGTAGCATCTGCATCCACTATGTTGGAAGCAGGAAAATTCTTACTACCCTGGTAGCAGGAAATTTTGTTCAGATAGACAGCATCTCAACTACTTTACATAATAATATAACAATGGCATGAATCAGTCCAGCACACACATAACAAAATCACAGCATCTGAGACATGATTTATTCGCAAAAAATACCAAGACTCGAGGACAAGTTCATTATTGTTTACCTCATAAATATCATCTTTCAGTTTAGTACAAGACAAGTGTGCAGCTCCCAGAACCACTACGTGAGGTTGGTGGTCTGTCATAAATTTCAGAACACGTTGCTGATCATTTTTCTTGCGTTGCTGATCATTAACATTTTGAGATCTTAATGTAAGGGACCCGGTGTAAAGCACATCTAAAACCTCCCCAGATGAATCTAACATCACAAAAGTAGTTGCTGGTTTTCCAGGACCCCAACAGCAGGCCATCACCCTTGGTGCAGCTTCATCGTCCATGGAAACATCACTTTCTTTCCGTTGATATGGTCCCACAGAGACTTTATTCCACAGAACCTTCCCATATTCATAAAGCAACCAGTGTTTAGCTCTGCTAGTCAACAAGGATCTAGCCTCTTTCTCCATTGAAGGTAACAAAAAACCAAAGAGTGCATTCTTCAGTATCAAACTCCTTTGCTCATTCCACAGTTGAGCATATTTACTGACACCAACACTCAAGTAGCGACCATTACAGTCCTCAATCAATTGATCCATAACTTTTTGTGGAAGCTTAACAGTGACTTGAAGAAGTTTCTCCTCTTCAGCCTTTTGGATAAGGAGCCATTGTGCATCCTCAAACATCTTGATTGGCTTTTCACGCAGCCACTTGACACTTGCAAACTGATGGAAGGAATCAATAGCAGCATTCCCATCTGCCGTTGGACTTGTAGACACAACAGCATTGTCCATAAAAATGAAACGGACATATCTCCTGACACAGGGCTCACAACTTATCTCAACTGCAGCCTGAAAGAATACACAAAAAAATGGTTGAAGGATATTCAAACTCGATCTCATGAAGCATCATTCAGCAGAACATTTTGTAGTTGTAGATGTGGAAAATAAGAGCATCGATTCATACCATGTGCCTGGCCCCTTTAAGAACTGTTTGGGGACTTTCAAACATTGCACATGTAAAATTCGAAGCCATCTCCTCTGGTGTTTCCTTGGCATCCTGCAACTCGTCCTCCTGAAATCAAATGAAACATAAAAGTTATGCTTCCATAAAAACATCAACAATCACTAGCCGATGCAAACTCACCATCTTTAATAAAGATAACTGCATTCCCAGTTGCTCGGCACTGTAACCAAATTTGCTTGCAACTTCCCATAGGCCAGCCTTACTACAGATACTGTATTGTGATCTCCGCATGGGCCTCTTGTACTGTCCTTCATCAGCCCCAACCTCACCTGGTGGAAAATGCAGGTTAAATTTTGCATCAACATCATCAACCTCTCTTTCTGATTCAGCAGTCTTCAGTGATTTAAGAATTGACTCAAACAGCTGCTGATTTAAATTAAGTCTTGTTTCATCATATATCCGTCGAGATTCTTCTTCAAAGCGCTTATTGTAGTATGAATTGAGGGCACTCTTTCGTTTCTGAAGAAGTAGCCACTTCCTGTCCAAGTCCTGGATGGCCCAAAGAACCTAAAAGGAACCGTGTGCATGTTTAGAACCTAAAAATTTTATTGTCTCCTGATGTGTGAGCTTCACTCTGGAGCTAAACAAAGGTGTCTATCCCATGATAAGTTATTTACCTTGTGCCACTTGAATGTGGGAGTTTTATCAGTGTCATCATAATTTTCATTGTCTTCATGTTGATCGGGATCTTTCAACAGGCTTAAACATTCCTCTTTCCGATACATAGCAATGAAGGGTATCTAAAATCAAGAATGGAACATCAATAAACTAAGGTGAAATTGGATCGAAACAACAAAAAATAACATGTGAAAATTAAAAAAAATATATATATATGTATATATATACTAACATCTAACTTCTGAATGTGATGTAATTCCAAAAATCGGGTAACATCATCCTTGTTTATAAACAGTCCATTCTTGGAAAACAAAGGTACTGTTCCGCTTGCGATCTGACTATATAACCAGTTGCTCTCCTCCAGTATGCTGAAATCATCCAATGGAGGAGGACCAGTGCTTTCCTCAGATACCTATAAATATAAAAAGAGCGACGAACGGATGCCAGGATGAAGATAACTGAGAGAAATCAAAACAGTAGTAATTTCTCAAAAATAGACACGTCAAAAAACCTGCATTCTTTCTGGAATATCAATCATCCGAATCTGATCATCTTTCCCAGTCATGTATTTTTCAGAAATGACAGTTGGTTCAAATTCATCTTCCAATCTCCTTTCTCTCCATTCACTAGATTCTAAACCTTGCTTGCGCATCTGTATGAGTTCATCAACATCACCAAATATTTCTTGAGCTTCTTGCAAAGCAGAAGATGAAGCTCCAGATGCCTGCCGAGATTTCTTTTTCTTTAGCTTCTTGCGTCTACATGATGAGCAAAATAATTAAAAGACACTTATAAGGTAACATAAACCACACGAATTGCATGGGTAATGGAAGCCACACCTCACTAAAGTTCCATCCTCGTCATCTTCATCCACAATAAAATCAGCCATCTCGTCCTCATCACCAATGTCTGCATCCTCTTCCACTTCTTCTTGCTCCTCCTCTTCAGGCATATCCTCAAGTGGAACACCTGTGGTAATGCAAGACAAGATTACTATGTCAAGCGTTCAGTATACAAAACACCATAATTGGAAAAACAGGCGCAGGATGCACATGCCTTCATCATCACCAAATAAGCTGCGCTTCAGTTTCTCCTCAGCAGTTCGCCCACCTTTACCGCTTCCATCAAACTCGTCATCAGAAAGCCCATATCGGTCCTCATCTGAATCCCTTTGAGCTTTCTTCAAACGCTTGAATTTTTTGCTATCCTGACATAATTTTTAAGCAAAGCTCTCATAATAATAAGCCAAACTATTCATCTATACAAACAGTGCAAGAATTGACCTGCAATATTATCGACGAGAAACATTACAAAGCTCACAACCTTTGGCCGATGATGGTACACATTGTTGTCCCGCAGGAGCTCGTAATCATCTTCATCAAGGACATCCTCAGCTTCTCTGAGGGCATGAAACAAGCATCATTAAAACCAGTAGCCCCATTTTTTAAAACCACAATTGCCGATAAAACAACTCGTAATCCATTGTCCATCACTCAGTCATAAAAATTCCTATCATTCTATCATAAAAAAAAAAAAAACTATATACCATAGAAAAACTACAGAAACACAATGAAAGTAAAGAGAAACAGACCTTTTCTTCTTTTTCTTCTTCTTCTTGTGCCTCTCTTCATCACTATCTGCCCTCTCCTCTTCTTCATCCGCCTCCTCTTCTTCCTCAACATCATCCACTATAAAATCATCCTTCTCATATTCATCCTGCCCTTCTTCTGCGCAAAAACCACAAAACTAAATCACGCATTCCTAAACACAATTCAGCACTTCCGTTCCAACCAAAACAAAAAACCCATTTTTCCCCAAAAAAATAATTTCCCTCAAAACAAACATCATAAACAGCTCATGCAAAGAGCCCTAGAAACAAAAACAAAAACCCAGTAACCCAAAACTTAACAAAAACCCACTCGAATTAAACCTGAAAAACTCCAAGAAAAAAAACCCATAAAAGTTAAGCAAGTGCAAACCATCCTCGTCGTCGTCGTCGTCGTGGTGGCGGCGGTCAATTCTATCTCCATCAACAGGCTCTCTCTCTTCGTCTTCGAACTCCACCTCGTCTGCAAAAACACACCAAACCAAAACCACAAACAGCAAATGCGTTAGCAAATTACAAAACTAAACTTCGGCCGGTTTAGGGTTTTCAGGGTAGAGCTAGCGAGTTTCCTTACCTTCATCAGAAACCACGTTTTTGCCCATACTGATTGATTTGTTATTAAAGTGAAATCGAAAATTAAAAACCACAAAAAAAAGCACGAAGAGGGATAAGAAAAAATTGAGAGATTTGAGAGTGAGAGTGTGTAGTGTTCGGATTTCTTTTGACGATGGTGAAGAAGTGAAGATTGAAGAGAGAAATTAGAAGTGGGAAAGAAAGGGGAAAGCCGTCTGTTGCTTGCGTTTTATAGTGATGTGATTGGGCCTTTTGCTTCTCTTTTTGGGTCTGTTCGCCGATATGGTATTGGGCTTTTAGGCCGCGCTATGAAGGTGGGTTCGGCTCTGGAAAGAAAGTAGAGAGCCTAGCCTAACACTAAGTTATTAAACCCGCTGTAGGAACTTTTCAAAAATATTTATAGTGTAAAAAGTTATTAAATTAATATTTTTAATATTTTTTTATAATTTTAATTTATCAATATTAACAGTGAAAAAAAAATGTATTTCAAGTAAAAAGCTATTCTAAAAAGATTGCACCATAATTTCAAACATTCTTTAGTGTGTTTGGGGGTGCTTTTATTTTAGGATTTTTCAAGAGTGTTTTTAACTTAAGAAAATACTAAATCAATGTTTTTATTATTTTTTTTCATTATTTTAATATGTTTATGTGTAAAATAAAAAAAACATATATGTTAATATATTTTCAAGTAAATAATTATTTTGAAAAGCAAAATAAAACAAGAAAAAATCAAGTGACTAGAGGATAAACTTGTAACTTTATAAAATCTAAGGGAGTCTTAACAAGATTAATTTTTTAAATATATATATATATATATATAATAGAAATTATAATTTTAAAGCTTGAAAAATCTTAACTGTTTTTTTTTTATTATTGTTGAGCACTATGTCACTAGAATCTATTTATTTTAGCTTTTTAAAAGCATTTTTTAAAATATTTGAAAATTTTTATTTTTTTAGTATTTTTATATTTTTTTTAATATCATGATATTAAAAACAATTTTTAAAAATTAAAAATATTATTTTAATATATTTTTAAAATAAAAAAAATATTATAAAAAACAATTATTATCTACCCCGATTACTCTAAAAGAGTGTTTAGGAGTGTAATTATTGTTGCTTTTCAAAATATTTTTCAGTTAGAAAAGCATGCCAATAATATTTTTTTATTTTTTAAAAATTATTTTTAAGATCAGCATATCAAAATGATTTAAAAACATCAAAAATATATTAATTTAAAGTAATAAAATTAAAAAAAAATTAAATTTTTTTAAAAATACTTTTAAAAAACACTTTCAAAGGACTAACTCGATTAACGAACCACAGCATAGGGCCATTGAACCATCACAGAGCAAAACGTCATTCCACGTCACCAATTCTATTTATCTCGTCATCGTCTATTATTTGGCATTTCTGTAGCTAGCTCGTTGTCTCCGCCACAGTAAGACTCAACACATAGCTGCTGAAACATCAAAACAATCTAACTTGACCGCTTGTCGGTCAGGATTTTGTTTTTTCATGACAATAAAATACTCTTTGCTCGACTTCCATTCAACTCATGGGATCTTAGATGGGCCCATGTTTGTTGGGCAAGATTCTACCTCTTGCATATGATTGTTTTTTAAAATTTAATATCATACTTCAATTGATTTTTTAATTGCATTAAACAAGATATTTGGTTAATTCAATCACATTTTCAATAACTATTTAATTTGACTAAACCTCATCCAAACTTGAAGATCAACACTAATAAGAAAAGAAAGAATGCAACATCTTAATTTTAATAAATACATTTATAAAGCGTTTTTAAAAAATTTAAATTTTATTTTTGTTAAAAAATATTTTTTATGTTTTTTAATTATTTTGGTATGTTTATTTCAAAAATAATTTTTAAAAAATATTATTTTAATATATTTTTAAATAAAAAAATATTTTAAATCGTAATTATAAACCACAGGACTATAATTCATAACTTCACCGGTGGTAATTTTCTAACATGAGTGTTGCTTTATGTTGAAAAAACATTCCACGGCCGTGAAACTACCTTGCGAAAAAGGTCCGATGGGACTTCAATTCTTCTCAAATTGCTCTCATGTATTTACTTATCTTTACGTATCTGGTTAATAAAGAAGATCACAAGAATCACATCGCATGAAAGAATGTTAGGTATTGCTACGGCATCGGTACCATTCACGTGAAAATGAAATCGTAATTTATACCGAAATGGGAGCTCTACGTCTTAGAGTACAAGCTTGTGAGGTATTAGGGATCGGGACTCCACGTGTACTACCTTGCGAAATTCAAGGACACAATTATAGAGGGTGATGAAAAGGAAGATGAAAGTGAAATCACTGCTTGAAATTGCTGGTGGGATTTATGGATATTAACTGCTATGGACCCAAAATATATGTGGCACGCGATTCAGTTGAGTTTTTTTTATTAGAAAAACACATTATTATATTGCAGGTCAAGTTAAATTCGTTATCATAAAAAAATGATGTTCATGCAAAGTCAATGTTCTTCAAAAAAAAAAAAAAACTCCGGTCATTAGCTTTGCTACATTTAATAAGCTTAATTAACGTAATAATTTGGTTTAAAAAAGTCATTGATAAGAAATACAGTGAATAAAAAAATTGACAATGATTAACTAAAAAAAATAAGTTGTTAATATTATATTAGCGATAAGAATAAATAGAAGCTAATTGGAGGTTTATTGTCGCTCTATTGTAAACATCACTCCATCATCAAAAAAAGTTTGCCAAGACAATTCAAAAGCTATTGCTAATTTGAAAGAGGTTATTTTCGTTGTTGAGGTAACAACTCGAAAAACAAATCAAACAAAATATTATGAAGTAAGCATAAATGCTTATATTTAATCCAATATTTTAGTTTAATTCAAAAATAAAATTTATTTTAAAAAGGCTAACCCTAACAAAAAAAAAACTACAAATAAAAAGATATGAAATAACTCGTGTCATTTTCAAAATCGTGATAAATCACACAGAGAGCAAATAAAAAAAATAGTGTACCCAATATCCAATTGAATAATCCTAAAGGATAAAACTGGGAAAAAAATATGAGATTAATAAAAGGAAGAAAAAAAAACAAGTAAATTTAAGTGAACATCCTAAACTTTGGTCAATTTCTTAAACTCACATGTTGTGAAATCCTAAACTTTGACTCAATCAAAAAAACCAATTCTCAACTAATTTAATGTTGACGAGTGAGATTGAAAAAAAAATGATAAAGAAATATTTATCAAAAGAACGAAGATCAAACCTGAAAGATAGAAAAAAATGAAATGGGGTAAAATAAAAAAAAATCTAATTTTATAAATCATTTCAAACAAAATAAATAGTAATTAAAAGACTGAAAGAAAAACAAATTGAAAAACTATATAGAAAATTTAGAGGGTTCAATGCAAAAATCGAAGATAAAAAAAAAAAAGGGAAGTAAAAAGAAAAGGTCATTGATTTCAAACTAAAGGTTCGTTGGTCACACGTGTGTCCAAGGATAGGGGGGCTTAGAGACAATTCAAACACCTCCTCATGACGTGACATTTAGTTACCGAAAGGCACCTCATGTAATTGCCCGCACGTTGACAAATTTCTCCTCGGACAACTTGGGTGTCGGATAACGAGATTTTGTTTTTAAAAGTGATTTACTTATTTCATTGTGTTTTTTTTTAAAAAAACTTTAGATACAATCTAAATAATTTTTTTAATATCAACTTAGTTATTTTACTGTATTTTAGAAACATACAAAAAAAAAAAATTGAGTTATCTCTTATATGATAATAAATTGAACATAAGAAGAAGATTTTATTACTCTAATAACAAATCTAATAAATTTGCTTGAGAATGGCAAAAAATCATCACATTATTTCATTTATATCAGAGTTTGTTTGGTAATGTGGTTGCTGGTGTTTTTTAAATAACTTTTCGTATTAAAATACATATCAATAATTTTATTTTATTTTTAAATTATTTTTAACATCAATATATTAAAATAATTTAAAAATATTAAAAATATATTAATTTAAAATTAATAATATTTTTAAAAATACAAAAACAAACAATTACGATAAAGAGTGGAACACTAAGCTGCTTATTTTTGTTAATGATATCATAAGACGAGAAAAGAATATAATTAAACAGGAATTGAATCAAGGCATCACTTTATGCCTGTGCTCGGAACACGCTTGTGAGACGCGTCGGTCAATCGGGGGTTCTGAGCGCATTACTTTATCATCGTCCATATATATTCATCAATCTTCTATCTATTTATTTTCCTAACAATAAAAATTTATGAGCGAGCTTCTTTAAAATTAAAAAATATATATTATTTATTACCCTTGTTTTCATTTTCTTCGTTATCTTTTATTACGTACACTAACTTTCTCTTTTTATTGCTATTTTGCATTGCAGCAGTTTTTTTTTAATTTTTTTCAAATTATTTATTACATGAAAATATATTAAATTCATGTTTTTTTTTGTTATTTTTAATAATTTTAATGTGCTTAAATAATTTTTTAAAAAATATTATTTTAATATATTTTCAATTCAAAAGAATCAAACACCACATTACAAAACACATATTCAAACAATCAAATCTTCCTTAATTCTAGTATTTGTTTTATAAAAATATATGAAACTAAAAGCTAAAAAGAAAACAGGTTTAATCGTTGATTGTGGTTTTCTTATGATTTTCTAAGATAAATTTCTTAAAGTTTTGAAACAAATATGCTATTGATTATTTATTATAACAGCCTATTATTTTGATCGAGATATTAAATAAAAGAGATTTTTGATTTTATAAATAGTTTATTAAACTATGGTTGAATCTAGCTACTCATCAACGCACACTCTCTTTGTATATAATCATATATAAATAAGATAGTCTTTGGTTTTTTTTAAAAAAATCTAAATTATGAATGGAAAAAAATTGATGAATCTATACAAGATAAATTCAAGCGCACCCACAGTTAGTTTTTTTATAGCTAAAATTAAGATTTTGTTAGTTTTTGTATTTTAAAAGTATTTTTTAAAAGATTAAATTATGTGTATTTTGCTTTAAATTAATATTTTTTTAGTATTTTTAGATTATTTTGATATACTAATATCAAAATTTATTTAAAAAAATAAAAAAAAATATTATTTTAAAATAAAATATATTTTAAAAAATAAACGCAATTCTATTGACTTATGAAATCCAATAGTGAAAATATCACTGATAAAAATAAGTCAATGTGTTCGTATTGGATTATCCTTCGGCTAAAAAAAGTCTAAAAGCGCAAGGGAGGACACAACAAAACGACGAGCCACACAAAATACACGTCGATCACGGGGGTGCGTGTGGGGGCGGTGAGACCCACCTATCCGCCGTGACCGGTGCGTGTGGTTCATTAGTCATTCCTGTATCGGAAGGCACCGTAACCAGCTGCCGGGCGTACCTTTCGCTTTCTAATACAGTGAAAGCTTCCCCACCACTCACGTCCCTCCCTGGATATTTCAAACTCAACGAAACTTTTATTTGCTTGCGAGTAAAACAAAGGATAATTACAGGTACAGTGATCCTTTTTTCCCTAATGATCTTGTTGAAAAAGGTTAATGTGACGTGATTAACATATTAAACTATACTCTAAAATGTTTGGGATTTTTATTGTGCTTTGGTCACAGTGTATTTTTTAAAAAAATTTGATGCACAAACTTTATTTTTTTGACAATTTAATCCTATTTAAAAAGTAATTAATTTCAAATTCTTATGAAAAGGTAAGATTGAAAGGAAAGTTTTCAAGTTAAAAGAATATAGGCTCCGATTTTTAGCTACCACAGTGGCTGAAATCTGGACAAAACAGGTGATGCGTCGTCTTTTTTTTTAAAAAATAAAAAGGCATGCCATCCATTCCAGGTGTATGTTAAAAAAAA
>CM031999.1:1749750-1793086 GCA_018804465.1 Populus tomentosa | reverse complement strand
CGTCACCAATTCTATTTATCTCGTCATCGTCTATTATTTGGCATTTCTGTAGCTAGCTCGTTGTCTCCGCCACAGTAAGACTCAACACATAGCTGCTGAAACATCAAAACAATCTAACTTGACCGCTTGTCGGTCAGGATTTTGTTTTTCATGACAATAAATACTCTTTGCTCGACTTCCATTCAACTCATGGGATCTTAGATGGGCCCATGTTTGTTGGGCAAGATTCTACCTCTTGCATATGATTGTTTTTTAAAATTTAATATCATACTTCAATTGATTTTTTAATTGCATTAAACAAGATATTTGGTTAATTCAATCACATTTTCAATAACTATTTAATTTGACTAAACCTCATCCAAACTTGAAGATCAACACTAATAAGAAAAGAAAGAATGCAACATCTTAATTTTAATAAATACATTTATAAAGCGTTTTTTAAAAATTTAAATTTTATTTTTGTTAAAAAATATTTTTTATGTTTTTTAATTATTTTGGTATGTTTATTTCAAAAATAATTTTTAAAAAATATTATTTTAATATATTTTTAAATAAAAAATATTTTAAATCGTAATTATAAACCACAGGACTATAATTCATAACTTCACCGGTGGTAATTTTCTAACATGAGTGTTGCTTTATGTTGAAAAAACATTCCACGGCCGTGAAACTACCTTGCGAAAAAGGTCCGATGGGACTTCAATTCTTCTCAAATTGCTCTCATGTATTTACTTATCTTTACGTATCTGGTTAATAAAGAAGATCACAAGAATCACATCGCATGAAAGAATGTTAGGTATTGCTACGGCATCGGTACCATTCACGTGAAAATGAAATCGTAATTTATACCGAAATGGGAGCTCTACGTCTTAGAGTACAAGCTTGTGAGGTATTAGGGATCGGGACTCCACGTGTACTACCTTGCGAAATTCAAGGACACAATTATAGAGGGTGATGAAAAGGAAGATGAAAGTGAAATCACTGCTTGAAATTGCTGGTGGGATTTATGGATATTAACTGCTATGGACCCAAAATATATGTGGCACGCGATTCAGTTGAGTTTTTTTTATTAGAAAAACACATTATTATATTGCAGGTCAAGTTAAATTCGTTATCATAAAAAAATGATGTTCATGCAAAGTCAATGTCTTCAAAAAAAAAAAAAACTCCGGTCATTAGCTTTGCTACATTTAATAAGCTTAATTAACGTAATAATTTGGTTTAAAAAAGTCATTGATAAGAAATACAGTGAATAAAAAATTGACAATGATTAACTAAAAAAATAAGTTGTTAATATTATATTAGCGATAAGAATAAATAGAAGCTAATTGGAGGTTTATTGTCGCTCTATTGTAAACATCACTCCATCATCAAAAAAAGTTTGCCAAGACAATTCAAAAGCTATTGCTAATTTGAAAGAGGTTATTTTCGTTGTTGAGGTAACAACTCGAAAACAAATCAAACAAAATATTATGAAGTAAGCATAAATGCTTATATTTAATCCAATATTTTAGTTTAATTCAAAAATAAAATTTATTTTAAAAGGCTAACCCTAACAAAAAAAAAACTACAAATAAAAAGATATGAAATAACTCGTGTCATTTTCAAAATCGTGATAAATCACACAGAGAGCAAATAAAAAAAATAGTGTACCCAATATCCAATTGAATAATCCTAAAGGATAAAACTGGGAAAAAAATATGAGATTAATAAAAGGAAGAAAAAAAAACAAGTAAATTTAAGTGAACATCCTAAACTTTGGTCAATTTCTTAAACTCACATGTTGTGAAATCCTAAACTTTGACTCAATCAAAAAAACCAATTCTCAACTAATTTAATGTTGACGAGTGAGATTGAAAAAAAAATGATAAAGAAATATTTATCAAAAGAACGAAGATCAAACCTGAAAGATAGAAAAAAATGAAATGGGGTAAAATAAAAAAAAATCTAATTTTATAAATCATTTCAAACAAAATAAATAGTAATTAAAAGACTGAAAGAAAAACAAATTGAAAAACTATATAGAAAATTTAGAGGGTTCAATGCAAAAATCGAAGATAAAAAAAAAAAAGGGAAGTAAAAGAAAAGGTCATTGATTTCAAACTAAAGGTTCGTTGGTCACACGTGTGTCCAAGGATAGGGGGCTTAGAGACAATTCAAACACCTCCTCATGACGTGACATTTAGTTACCGAAAGGCACCTCATGTAATTGCCCGCACGTTGACAAATTTCTCCTCGGACAACTTGGGTGTCGGATAACGAGATTTTGTTTTTAAAAGTGATTTACTTATTTCATTGTGTTTTTTTTTAAAAAAACTTTAGATACAATCTAAATAATTTTTTTAATATCAACTTAGTTATTTTACTGTATTTTAGAAACATACAAAAAAAAAAATTGAGTTATCTCTTATATGATAATAAATTGAACATAAGAAGAAGATTTTATTACTCTAATAACAAATCTAATAAATTTGCTTGAGAATGGCAAAAAATCATCACATTATTTCATTTATATCAGAGTTTGTTTGGTAATGTGGTTGCTGGTGTTTTTTAAATAACTTTTCGTATTAAAATACATATCAATAATTTTATTTTATTTTTAAATTATTTTTAACATCAATATATTAAAATAATTTAAAAATATTAAAAATATATTAATTTAAAATTAATAATATTTTTAAAAATACAAAAACAAACAATTACGATAAAGAGTGGAACACTAAGCTGCTTATTTTTGTTAATGATATCATAAGACGAGAAAAGAATATAATTAAACAGGAATTGAATCAAGGCATCACTTTATGCCTGTGCTCGGAACACGCTTGTGAGACGCGTCGGTCAATCGGGGGTTCTGAGCGCATTACTTTATCATCGTCCATATATATTCATCAATCTTCTATCTATTTATTTTCCTAACAATAAAAATTTATGAGCGAGCTTCTTTAAAATTAAAAAATATATATTATTTATTACCCTTGTTTTCATTTTCTTCGTTATCTTTTATTACGTACACTAACTTTCTCTTTTTATTGCTATTTTGCATTGCAGCAGTTTTTTTTTTAATTTTTTTCAAATTATTTATTACATGAAAATATATTAAATTCATGTTTTTTTTTGTTATTTTTAATAATTTTAATGTGCTTAAATAATTTTTTAAAAATATTATTTTAATATATTTTCAATTCAAAAGAATCAAACACCACATTACAAAACACATATTCAAACAATCAAATCTTCCTTAATTCTAGTATTTGTTTTATAAAAATATATGAAACTAAAAGCTAAAAGAAAACAGGTTTAATCGTTGATTGTGGTTTTCTTATGATTTTCTAAGATAAATTTCTTAAAGTTTTGAAACAAATATGCTATTGATTATTTATTATAACAGCCTATTATTTTGATCGAGATATTAAATAAAAGAGATTTTTGATTTTATAAATAGTTTATTAAACTATGGTTGAATCTAGCTACTCATCAACGCACACTCTCTTTGTATATAATCATATATAAATAAGATAGTCTTTGGTTTTTTTTAAAAAAATCTAAATTATGAATGGAAAAAAATTGATGAATCTATACAAGATAAATTCAAGCGCACCCACAGTTAGTTTTTTTATAGCTAAAATTAAGATTTTGTTAGTTTTTGTATTTTAAAAGTATTTTTTAAAAGATTAAATTATGTGTATTTTGCTTTAAATTAATATTTTTTTAGTATTTTTAGATTATTTTGATATACTAATATCAAAATTTATTTAAAAAAATAAAAAAAAATATTATTTTAAAATAAAATATATTTTAAAAAATAAACGCAATTCTATTGACTTATGAAATCCAATAGTGAAAATATCACTGATAAAAATAAGTCAATGTGTTCGTATTGGATTATCCTTCGGCTAAAAAAAGTCTAAAAGCGCAAGGGAGGACACAACAAAACGACGAGCCACACAAAATACACGTCGATCACGGGGGTGCGTGTGGGGGCGGTGAGACCCACCTATCCGCCGTGACCGGTGCGTGTGGTTCATTAGTCATTCCTGTATCGGAAGGCACCGTAACCAGCTGCCGGGCGTACCTTTCGCTTTCTAATACAGTGAAAGCTTCCCCACCACTCACGTCCCTCCCTGGATATTTCAAACTCAACGAAACTTTTATTTGCTTGCGAGTAAAACAAAGGATAATTACAGGTACAGTGATCCTTTTTTCCCTAATGATCTTGTTGAAAAAGGTTAATGTGACGTGATTAACATATTAAACTATACTCTAAAATGTTTGGGATTTTTATTGTGCTTTGGTCACAGTGTATTTTTTAAAAAAATTTGATGCACAAACTTTATTTTTTTGACAATTTAATCCTATTTAAAAAGTAATTAATTTCAAATTCTTATGAAAAGGTAAGATTGAAAGGAAAGTTTTCAAGTTAAAAGAATATAGGCTCCGATTTTTTAGCTACCACAGTGGCTGAAATCTGGACAAAACAGGTGATGCGTCGTCTTTTTTTTTTAAAAAATAAAAAGGCATGCCATCCATTCCAGGTGTATGTTAAAAAAAGAGGCTCGGTCGTGCGGGTCTACTTTGGTGGGGTAGCTTGTGGGCCCTAATTAAAATGGGTCAAGCGGGCTAGCTTGGCTTTACAGACCCGGCAACGTCTGACCTCCTTTTTCTCTATTTTTTAAAAATTTTAATTAATGTATTTTTAAGGCTTAATTATATTTACATTAATCCCCTATTTTCTTTTATTTTGTTTGGAGAGTTTCTTTTAAATAATATTGATTTTTTGGTTATACGTATAATTTTCAAAGAGGTTTTTCTGATTTATTCGTGGTTTTATTTTTATCTTTTGTATAGATAAACTATGTTTTTTAAAATAAAAAAAATATTTGTTTTCATGTGATATTTTTAATGTGTTTGGCCTTACATGTTTTTTTTTTATTATTTTATTTAATCAATTTAATGTCATGTTTTTTTGATATTAAATATCTTGATCTACATATGTTTCTCAGTTTTTCAAGTTTTGTTTTTAAATGTCATTAATGATTATTTATTTATGAACATACATAATTCTTAGTTTATTCAATTACATGTGTGTATAAACCTTTTTGATTTATTAAATTTTTTGAACCATAAAAATGCATTGAAAAAACTTGCATGTATAATTTTTTTATTAAAAATAAAAATATTTGACTAGCAATAAAATGCGGGTCACATGGCTAGTAGATATTAAAAGTTGAGTTACCCTTGCCTTGGTTATAAAACCTCATCTAGAGGAAGACCTGGGTCACGGTTTAAGAGAATCAACTCTAGATGGTCTTCCAATATTTTTTTTAAAAAAATAATAACAACGATATTGATTCGATCAATTTTTCTAAAAAAACAAACAAATTAATAAAAATTTAAGATTTTATCATGTTAGCCAATAATTAAGGTTTAATCAGGTCAATCAAATTTAATTTCTTTTTTATTTTAATTTTTTAATTCAAATTAATTAAATTCAAAACAACGAGCCGGGCTAGTCCAAATTATATAGCTATGCCCCTTTCAACATTTTTCTTGTGAGTGTATTTGAACACAATAATAACAAATAACTACAATTCCAGTAAACAGGTACATTTCATATGCTACTTAGGTCCATCAAAGATCAAAATCGTTGATCTCGAAGGTACATAACACTTGTGGATATTTCTAGCATTACTTTAGAGTAATTTGTGAACTATTCAATGGTAATTATAGTGCAATTATCAATAAGCTCGCTTGAAAATACTAATAACTACAATTCCAATAAATATATACAGTTGACGTCCACTCTTATAACATATGTTAGAGAATCCTTAAAATTAAGCATTAAAATTTATTTTACAACGCGGTTGGATTGTATTTTTGTTAAAAAATAATTTTTTTTATAAAAAATATTATATTAATATATTTTCAAATAAAAAATATATTTAAAAATAAATTTTTTTAAAAAGATTTTTTAAAGTTTTTACAAGATTGTGTTTGGTGGATATGATAATATAAAACCTGACAAAATAAATTATAACATGTTCGGTGCACTTTTTAAACACGTCAATGATTCATCTTTGTTTCGTTAAAAGTTGTTCCAAGATAAAATTCTTATCCTATCATAGAAAAACAAGCTCATCCAATATTATTATTTTTATTTTTTTATAATATTTATTATTTATTTATCACTCATTTAGTATACTAGAATCTAAAATTTGATCAGTTTCATTAAAAATAATATCTCCTTGTAGGAGCTTAATTGCAAAAACCGCACGATGTAAAAACTAGATTGTGCATGCCATAAAATTAGAGGATCAAATACATTTTCAGTAACGAGTAAAAATATCATCAAAATCAAATATAAGCTAAAATAGATTATTAAAAAAAATAAAGAATTAAAATAAACTTTTTACAGAAATCCATTTAATCTTATTTTGATGTTGGGATACGTGCATCGGTCACAGGATAAAACACATATTATTCAATCCAATCCATGATGCCAAACACATTCTAAATATCTAATCAACGAATATTTCATAAGAAAATATCGAATAACTCCAAGCTATGAATTCAGGAAATTTGAAAAACAGAAGAACGTCACTGTGAAGCCAGTCTCCTGTCTCTTGGAAACATTACAGCTAGCTGATTTAATAAACCAGGAGTCTGAATATACGCATTCCTGTTTCTTGGAATTTTGGACAGCGCAGTTTTTGTCTGTATCTTCTTCTTGGTTTGAATTTCTGGACATCCTCATCTTGGACACTACGTTCTGTTTTGAATTTTCCTGCAACCTTTTGGATAGTGCTCGAGCATTCTTTGTCCAAGGAGAATCACAGGATAGGGTTTTCAGCAAGAAAAAAGAAAAACATTCCTATATTTTTGACGTTTCAAAACTGTTTTTTTTTTTAATATTACTTTAAAATAATTTATGTTTTTATGTTTTTAGAAAATAATAATAAAATTTTTTAATATATTTTCAAGTAATTTTTTTAAAAATAACAGCTACAGGAATAATAGTTAAAGCATCTTTAACATATTCAAATTTCAAAATTTTAAGGTGGTTCTAATAAAATGGCAGCCATTAGATGAGAGGACATCAAGATCCATTGCCGACAATCCCGAGTCAATATCATCTTATGTCATCAGTCATCATCGCTGTAAAACATGTAAGAGGAAGAATGTGTTTCTCATAACGATACCAATTTTTATTTTAAAATATATTAAAATAATATATATATTTTTTTAAAAAATATATTTTTAACATCATTACAGTAAAGTAATCTAAAAACACTTAAAATATATTAATTTAAAATAAAAAATTAAAAATTTTTAAAAATATATTTAAAACATAAAAATAAACATGGTTTAATGTAATAGAATTGAACATGATTAAGAAATAAATTTCTCCATGAAATTTAAAAAATATTTCATACTTAGATGATAGACTCTCGTTCATGGTTATTAAATGTGGATTTAAATGGCGAGTTCATCCAATAAATCACTTAGTTTAGAGAGCATGACGTTGTAAAGTTTCAATTCTAATCACTTTTTACATTATCCTGATGAAATATGGGTGACCGGGTAGATTGAACTGATCAAACCCACTTTAAATCTGACTGAGACGAGTTTTTTTTTTTTTTAAAAAAAAAAAATCATGATATTTTGATGATTCACATGTTAACCTTGAGGGTGTTTGACGCGGCTTTGAATTGATTTTTTAATGTATCATGTAAAATAATAAAAAATATTACAATATATTTTTGAATATAAATTATTTAAAAAAAATTATACAATGCAATCCTAAAATCCCAGTAATTAATCACATGACCTAATTTTTTTTCAGTCAAACTAGATATAGCTGGTTTAAAGCATGTTTCACTTGATTAAAAGTTATGTTTTTTTTCATATTTTAAAAATATATTTAAAAAAATTTAAATTATTTATTTATTTATTATTTATTTTAAATTAACATGTTTTTAGATTATTTTTATGTATCGATATTAAAAATAATTTTTTTAAAATAAAAAAATATTATTTTAATATATTTATAAGTAAAAAATATTTTAAAAACTAATTATAATAATATTTTTAAATAGACTCTAAGACAATCCGATTAATATTCACATGTTCATGACATGAAAAATTCACTCCATTTAATGCGTAGCCCACCACAACAAAACATTTAACAGTTTTTAAGAGTGTGTTTGGTAATGTGGTAGTGGTTGCTTTTCAAATAGCTTTTTGTGCCGAAATATATGCCAATGATGTTTTTTTTATTTTTTAAAATTTATTTTTAACATTAGCACATCAAAACGATCTAAAAGGTACAAACCGCATTCAATTTTAGCAAAAAAAAATTTCAAAATTTGACGGAACACAGGTTGAAACGCACAGCCTAACACTACCTAAATCTCAAGTCAAAACCTTTACGGGCAAATACAACTCTTCAATCCACGAGCGTGTTTGACAGTGTGGTAGTGGTTGCTTTTCAAATAGCTTTTCATGCCGAAATACATGCCAATGATGTTTTTTTATTTTTAAAAATTATTTTTAACATCAGCACATCAAAACGATCCAAAAAGTATAAACCGCACTCAATTTTAGCAAAAAAAAATTAAATTAATAAAACGCAGTTACAAACACAATACCAGACAGTGTTGTAACACTTAAGAAACCCTTGCTTATTAATTAATTATATCATTCTCGACTATTATTGCGTTCTTAAATCACTTTCATAAAAGGGTTTTTTCTAATATCTGTAAAATACACTTTAATAAACATGAATGAAATGATTTATTAGCAATGTTTAATTACAAATTAAGACTATATTTACTTTAATCATGGGAATAGATTAATGTAAGTGAGACATTCCAGTTATTTAAATCAAGGTATGGCCTTGAGGCACATGTTAGTCACAGCTACGTATATCCTCTAACCAGGTCTCCAACCAGCTAATCGCATTCCAAGTTTCCAACTTATTCCTCCTTTATTTTTTGTTAATAGAGAATGTCAGGAGGTGTTTGTAAGTATGATAAATATTATTTTTTAAATTATTTTTTTTATAAATTTATTAAAATAATATATTTTTTATTTTTTTTATTAACGCACCAAAACAATTTAAAAACATGAAAAAATCAAAATAATTATTTAAATTTCAATGAAAAACATATTTAACCTCAACATCAAACACTCTTTTAATGGGATAACCCACAATTCTAGTTGATAGGTTGACTTTGATTGGTTCTAAAAATATCAACCTTAAAATTGACTTTGTTTATCATATAGGTTAATTTATTAGCCTGTTAAATTACAGTAAAAAACTTATTAATTTTTTTATATGTTTTTTACATAACATTGTTTTTATTTTTAAAATATATCTTTCAGGTTAATCTTATTTGTTCATAAACCGAATTTTACATCAAGTCAAAGTTAAATCATGTTCAGTAAAAGAGGTATTTGAAAGTGTGATATCAATGGTAGTTAAATATGTTTTCTGCTTTGAAATACATTAACTTTAAAGTTGATTTCGTCTACTAAATAGGTTAACCAATGACCTTGTTAAATCACTGTAAAAAACTCGTTGATTTTTTTTAAATAATATTATTTTGATTTTTTTTTAAATATACATTTCGGGTTAATCTTGCCTGTATATAAACTGAATATTACATAAAGTCAAACTTAAATCATGTTTAATAAGGAGGTGTTTGGAAGTATGGTAGTAATTACAGTTCAAAATGCTTTTCGCCCCAAAATATATTAAAATAATATTTTTTATTTTTTATAAATAAATTATACTATATCAAAACAATTTAAAAACATTATAAAAAATTTGAATTTTTAAATCCAAACTCAAAAACTCACTTAAAACTGCAACGGGATTATTTGAAATCTAGGAAGCTGTCTGTCTTCACCACCACCACTCCACTAATGATTTTTCAAAAGGAGCAGTGGGATGGCTTCCGCTACACTACAAGATGTAACAGTATTATGCAGTAAATATTATTTGACTAAGGAGAGTCAAAAATGGTTTTCCAGCAGAGTCTCCACTAAGGCAGTGTCTCCTCAAATATAAATGCCACGCATTTGCGCGCAGGTGGTGGTGGTGCCCTATCTATTTCCATCAACACTCACTACTCCCCGTGGTCCCTACCCCTTTTTTTTTTTTTTTCTTATATACATTCAAATAATAATAATAATAAAGTCTGCACTAACAATTTTTTAAATCCTGTTCAAGCACCGTTAAAATGCTAGCATTTCACAATTTTTAAATTTCACCACCGAAGACTATTAACTTTTTTTTTAATTTAAATTTTTGGATTAATATTTTAAAAAATTATTAATGTTTCCCACACATATACAATAAACAAAGTGTATCTTTAAATCTTTTTTTTCAAAAAAATAAACTTATTATCATTAACATGTAAATCCACTCAAAAATATTTTTTATCATCATTTTTTTATATAGAATAAGGGCATGCTTGAAAGCGTGGTTGCAATTATTTTTTAAAATATTTTTTATTTTAAAATACATTAATTTTTTTAAAAAACTATTTTTAAAATTAGTGTATCAAAAATGATCTAAAATATAAAAAAATATTAATTTTTAATAAAAAAATTTAAATTTATTTTAAAAATATGAATTGGTTCGCATTTACAAATATTTTTTAAAAGTAATTGAACGGGAATAAAAGAACTCTTTACTGATGCAATCTAACTCAATTTTCAAATTGTTATTTACCTAAAAAATATTAAATAATTTTTGTAGATGCTTCCTAATAACTTTGAAATATTAATGATAAAAAATAAAAATAAATTATAAAAAATATTATTTTAACATGTTTTTAATTTACATTAACCTCATACCATATTACAAAACACTCACAAACTATTTTTTGAAATACTTGAAGTTCACTTTTTTAACTGTGATCTTCAAACTATCACGTAGACACAATTAATTAAATTTTTTGATATTAATTTCCCATACTAAAACTATTTCAACCATGAAACTCAAACCATCTATATTATTATATAAGATCTCATTATTCACAACAACTTAAAATTTTGAACCCTGGTACATGAAAGAAATAAAAACCCTAAGCATAACAATTCTCATCGATTATGTGATCAATTTATCTAAATACTGCAAAATATGTCCAAACTCCAAGCTTCTCAATATTGAAAATCGAAATTGCATTATAATTTAAACTAGAATCTAAAAAAATTGAAAATAAATTTGAAAAAAAGAAAAAAACAGATAAACCACCGCCATCTCTTTTAACCTAAAAAGACCATCCTTGTCATTTACAGGTGGTTACTCCACACACCCTCTCTCTCTCTCCAACTTGAAACCCTAACTATTACTCCACCATTACCACTACATATAAACAAATTCAAACTACAAAAACAAATATTATAAAAAAAATATATCTACTAGTACTATAAGCGAAAGGGTGCTTCTCTCTTCTCTTACAATACATCTTCACTAATAAAATTCCCTTGTTCTAGTACCCTCTATTTCCCTTCCTCTTCCTCCTCTTCTTGTTGTTCTTCTTTCACTTTCTTACTCCAAAACAAAAAATGGGTTCAACAAACCTAGACCCAATTGACCACCAAACATGCCAAGTCCATTTTCACCATGAAGGAGAACAAGGACCATAGTTTGGAGGGGGGGAGGGGTTCTTTTGTGTTGTAACATTGGCTACATTATGGGGAAAGTGGGAAATAGTGTTAATGGAAGTGAAGAGGAACAAGGGATAGGTACAAGTGGTGAGAATGGAGAGCAAAATGTAGAGAGGGGATTTTATTGTTTTGGATGTAAAGGGAATTTTGCTGTTACTAGGTTTATCGGGTTTAGATGTGTTTTTGTACTTTTATTATCTGTTGCTGTTTTTCTTTCTGCTGTTTTTTGGTTGCCTCCTTTTCTACATTTTGCAGATCAGGGGGATCTGGATCTAGATTACAGGATTAAAGGTAGGGTTTTTATTTTATTTACTTTTATTTTTCTGGGCTTTTGAATTCGTGGGTGCTTGGCATTTTGAACCGTGGATAGATCTGGATTATTATTTTTTTATTTGTATTGAATTCGTGGGTTTTTGCTGGCCGAGGTTGTTAAGTAGTGTTTGGTTGATAATGTGAGAAAAAAAAAAGGAACGTAGAATTTATTATTTTGCCTTTTTTACGGGGTTGCTTGAATTTAGGGTTTCTTAAGTGGTTAAGATCTGTTGGTGGGTATTGGGTTGGTGAGAAAATGTATGGAAAGAAATTGATTGAGAATACTGTGAAACAAGGTAAGACTATATGGTATTTACCGATTAAGAGTCTGTAGCTTGAAAATCTCATTGTGGTCTGACAACTTTGATTTTTTAGATTTGTTCAAGCTAGGAATACAACTGATGGAAGAATTTGGGTATTAGAATTTCTATATTAAGGTGGTGGTCTTTTGCATCTCTAATTTCGGTAAAGGTCTGGTCTTTTGAGGAATAGACCTATGCTTTGAGACATGGGTTTCTGAAACATGGATTGTTTAAGACTGAAATATAGACGGTCAGGATATGTTGTATTGTTTGTTAAATATAGCCTATGCTTTATGCAAAACAAGAAACATTGATTGCACAAAATAATTGCTCCATTATGGGCCTCCTGAAACTAATCGAGTATTTGTTCATATTACAAAAACTGGACTTCGTATGCTGCATATGCGCTGTGTAATGATAGAGAAGCCACTATGTTCTTGCTAAAGCATTTTCTTTGTTTTGAATAATTCGTTGTTGCAATTTGTCTCTCCTGAGTAGCACACTTGTGCTGTTGACTAGTCCCATAATGAATATGTACTGAGTATGAATTTACAAGCTTCAAATGTGTTAGCCTCTCCACTACTACCTCTTCACTCAGTAGTGTAGATATTTGGATTGAAGATTTAATACGGTGTTGGAGTCTGCAACAGTATCATTGTTTCATAAATGTTAGGCTTATATTCTAGTCATGTATGGCTGGTTTTGTTAGATGCTGCAAGTGATTTAGTGCTGAGGTCTATAATAAGTAATGATTTTGTATGGCTAACAGTCCCAATTAATTATGAAAGAAGTGTTATTAAGCTTAGTTCAGCTTGTGGATAATTTGAACTGAATTTGTGACTTTAATTTAGTTACCATTGGTGTTCTTCATGACTGATCTTGGAAATGGATGCTGAAAAAGCATACATGTAGTGTTCATGCATTTTTTATTTTAAATTAGGAATCACCTTCAGTCCTATGGTGCCATACCTTTTGAAATTGAGACGTCTAATTAAATGTATTGGAAAATATAAGCGGAAATGATATGAGTGAAACTATCACCTGGTAATTACAGGCGTTTAGGTTTGTTTCATCAACGCAGCATTTGTTTTTGGATTCCGTTGTGAGATAAACATCAACGGATTTGTAGATATCTCTGGATGCTTATGCTATGCTGCTAGTGTCTTACAGTGAGTGGATTATTTCTCCAAAAGAAAAGAATAGCTAGGAAAATAGAAGATAAGAGAAAATGGTTGGTTTTAAAGCTGAAAAAGAAAAGGACAAATGAAAATGTGCCTTTCATGCTATTTGTTATGTGGTTGCATTCAGTGAACGCTGCTTATTTGATATGCATATCATTGCCTAAGTCGTTTTTTCTAATTATTTCATGGGTTCAAATCATGAAACTCACTATTTCAATCTTTGGTATCAATGTGTTCAATTTTCATGTATTCAGATCATGATATAGTAGCAAGTTTCCTAGTCAAAAAGCCAGTTTTCTTGCTGGAGGACAATATATTGAAGCTCCGGGATGATATTTTTGATGAGATGAGAGTTCCTAATACCAAGGTATTCACTTATTCCATTAGTCTTATATTATTTAATTTGTACTTCCTCAATTTTGATTCAAATTTATATGTTCAAACAGGTGGTTATCCTGTCTCTAGAACCCTTGGCTGGATCAAACAGAACAAAGGTTGTGTTTGGGGTTGATCCACTAGAAAATGATTCAAAAATATCATCAACTGATCAAAGTCTAATCAGGGGCTCTTTTGTGTCTTTGGTTGTAAACGATTCATCTCTCGAACTTACTAAGTCCTTGTTTGGAGATGCATCCTCTTTTGAGGTACTTAAATTTCCTGGTGGAATTACAATTATTCCACCACAGAGAGCATTTCTTTTGCAGAAAGTGCAAATACCATTCAACTTCACCTTGAACTTCTCTATTCTTCAAATACGGGAAAAATTTGCAGAGCTGAAAAGTCAACTGAAGGCAGGACTGCATCTAACGCCCATTGAGGTTTGACAATATTTTGCCCCTTCTCTTTTAAAACATGACCTGTTTTGCAGTTCATGTAACATCTATTTGTATCTATACATGCATGTGAGGTTTTGCTTTACTGCAGTGGTTCAGTATTCCAACTTTTGAATGTGTTTGAGATTGTAGTGTGGGGTGGTTGTGTATTGGAATTGGGACCTTTGAAATTGTGTAAAAAGTGACTTGTTAGAAATATGTAAAGGAAGGGTTTTGTTTCTATAACTAGACTCTTCTTTTCTGACAGGGAGAAAAAAACTAATGCGTGTAATAACTTTTCATTCATCAAAGATTTTAGTCTATGATTACCCAAATAGAGATATGCCTATCAGTTTCTCAAGAGAATTTATTCATTTACCAGTGTTTGCTATGCAGAATCTGATGGTTTCTTTTGTGGATGCAGAACTTGTATATAGAATTATGGAATTCACAAGGTTCAACGGTGTCTCCCCCTACCACTGTTAAATCGTCAGTTCTGCTGGTAATTGGGAATACCCCCAGGTTAAAGCAACTGGCTCAAACTATCAGGGGTAATTCTAAGAATCTTGGCCTGAATAACACTATTTTTGGTAGAGTGAAGCAAGTTCGTCTATCATCTATATTGCAACATTCACTCCATGGTGGTGAAGGCAGTGCCCCTTCACCTTCTCCTACTTCTCTTCCTCACCACCATCACCAACACCACCGCCACCACCACCAACACCACCACCACCACCATGATGCCCATGCTCCTGCAATTTCACCTATACCTCCACCTAAGAGAAGTGCACCTGCACCTGTTGACGATTCACCTGCCCCATTAAAAAGTTCATCTGCACCTCATAACAACCATGAAGCAGATCCTCCTGGTTGTCAATTTGGGCGCAAAAGAAGGTTTACAGGGAATGGTCGAAAGAGGTCTCATTTAGCCCCTTCAGTAGCACCTAGCAGTCCCCCTCACTTTGCTGCCTTGCCTCAACCCGACAATGATCGACCGGAAGTATCACCAGCACCTTCACCGATTTCCCAATCAATTCCTGCATCTAGTCCTTTGCCAAATGTAGTTTTTGCCCATGCTCAGCCACCATCAAGGGGTAAATCTGATGAGCATTCTGACACAATGCTGTCATTTTCACCTTCACCATCGCCATCTTCATGTGAGTAGATTTAATAATCTTTACCAAGTGCTTCACATCACAGACAAATCTAACACTCTTTTCTTTGTAAATGCGATGATGAATTATTCTTTGCTGGCTGCTCATCCTCATCATTCATTCTGGTTCTTTCTCTGCAAATTGTTTATGAAATGTTGTGGGTTGATTGCTTGATATACTGATTCTATTTTGTTATCTTTTTTTACTTGTTATGCATTTTTCTCAAGCTTGAGTGTCTGTGACATTTGTTTTCTAAAATCATCTTTTTCCTCAGACTGGACAATGGAAATCACTCTTTACGAATCTATCACGCACTGATGAGTTGGAACTGTTGGACCATATTATGTAAATGTTTATATTCCCATGAATGCCATGGACTAAATATATCTACTTTTGCAGCTTCTGCAGGTCTTCTCACTGTTCAATGGGTACTATCCCTAATTGCTGTTGTATTACAACTATAACAAAAGAAAAGGGGAACAATCTACTTTCTAGTTAAAATCACTGCTCTGGGATTCAGCATTCAATTCAGACAGATCGAACAAACCGGAGGAGTTTAAGTGGGAGCAACGCAAAGGGCTTGCCTCCCATCCTAGTGGATATATGTCTTTCTTTTTTTCTTTTTTTTTCGTGCGTGTAAATATTTGATTAAAAGTTCAGCATACAGATGCATTTTGAGGTCAAAGTCACAGAGGTGGCAGGCCTTTGATTGCATTGCTGCTGTCTTGTGTATTCTCTTCTGCAGAAATGTAAGGAGAAAAAAAAGCCAAAAAAAAGAAGAAGAGAACAAGTGTATCAAATTACCATTTTGTATCTCATCCCTGCTAAGTCAATCAGGTATGATTTTTGATCCTAAGTGTCCCTCATTCTCCTTCAGTCTAGCTGTTGAACTCATCTAGCTTTATAGCGTGTATGGTGGTTGAATATTGGGTGGATACGGTTCAATCTTGATCTCGTATTAACGTCACAGGTCAGATGAGCACTTTGATCAGCAAACTTTTATTAATATTATTGTTGTTCGGGTTCCATCGTTTTAACGTCACAGGTCAGATTGGCCCGAGAAAGTATCAACTGCTTGGCAAAAACAAGCAAATGAACTAGTGACGGGCTAGATGGAAGAAAAATACCTCTTTTTTTATTTGTTCAAGGTTTACTGATTTGCATTCCTCATAAAAAAAAAGGGACTAGACTTGACCTGGGGTATGACTCACAAAGGGCAGGTTTAGAGAGTTAGGTTATTGGTTCGATTTGTTTTTTAAGTATTAATTTGATGCTCATATTAAAAATATACATAAAATATAATATTAATATATTTTTTAATTGAAAAAGTTATTGGATTACTATTTTTATTAAAATAGAATTGTTTTATTTATTTATTTATTTAAATTTTTGGTGTTGACCCAATTAAGTATAGATTGAATTAGATAGGTTAACTGAGTTTAAATGAATTAATGTATTTTTTATTCAAATTAAAACTTTATTCACGTCGAACTAAGTCATGAGTATTCTATATCAGTTTGTGAGACTATACAGGGTTAAATCACTGTGCTTTGTACGTAAAAAAAACTAAAAAAAGGTTTTTATCGTACCCCTCTAATGAATAATGCTTCCTATTTTTTTTTTATTATTTAATAATAGATTTATTTTTTATTTGGTTACTGTTTTAAGTTTATTGAGTTAATCTAATTGATTTGTATTTTTTTTAATTATATATATATATATATATATTTTTAATTTTATTATTTGATATTAAATTAATTATAAATTAAGCTTTGTGATTTGTTTTTTATATTATTTTAATTGTTTAATGAGTTAATTTGAATTGATTCAAGTTGTTTTTTATATATTTTTTTAATTTGATAATTTAATATTTGATTGATTGAAAATTAAGTTTTATGTTGATTTGTTTTATATAAGAATATCTTAGTCCGATAGCGGGGTTTGACATTTTAATCTTTGTTAAATCAAGTTGTTTATTTTATTCTTTCTAAGAAGTTATTTTGGTTTCATAATTTATGTAACGAGTTCTTCAATATTGAATTTATTTCTTATTGAGTTCCTCAACTTATGTCGTGGGTTTTGCGGGTTAACCCGGTTGACTTAGTTTTTTTTTTCTTTTTTTTTCAATTTCATCATTTAATATTGTATTTGATTGAGAATTAAACTTCGTGATTTGTTCTGGTTTGTTTTTTATTAGATTATCTTGATCTTATAACTCGAGTTGTCTTGATTTGTTTTTTGTCATTTTTTAATTAAATTCTTTTACAAATTTCACCATTCAATATTCAATCAGACAGTGTCGATTAAGAATTGAGCTTTATAATTTGTTTTGATTTGCTCTTTATGGGGTTATTTTATTCTCATGATTAAAGTTGCAGATTTGACATGTTAACCTAAGTTAAATCAAGTTGTTTTTTTTTTATGAGATTATTTCGGTCTCATGAGCCCAATCATGAGTTTGATGAATTTATCCGAGTAATTTTTACAATCCTTTTAATTGGTTTTTTTTTTTGTTCTCGTCTTTTAATATCGAACTGATTGAGGATTAAACATTGTGATTTGCTTTTTATGAGGTTAATCTGGTTTCATGACTCGAGTTGCGAGTTTGATAGGTTCACTAAGATTTTTTATTATTTTTTTTTAATTTTATTTTTCAACATTAGATTGATTAATAATTATACTTTATATTTTGTTTTGATTTGCTTTCTATATATAGTTATGATTTTATAACCCGAGTTGTGAATTTGACTTGGTAATATGAGTTCATCAAAGTTAGTTTAGTGTGTTGTTATATTAATATAGATATAAAAATATTATCTTGAATTTTTTTAAAATTAAACTGTATTTTTACAAGGAGTCTATGTTGATTTTGGACAAGTAAAGTCAATCAAATTATATTAAATTAATTTTTACAAGGTTTTTTTTTTTAAAAAATATATTTTTTAAAAAATTTGATCTGGTTATCGCGGTAAAAAGTAAAACATTTTTATAGATATCTCATCTCAGTATTCTGTGAATCGCTCGGCTTTCTTGCTAAATTCTGTACGTGGTGGCAGATTTTCTATGCACTTCCCTTATCATGAGCGAGCGAGCGAGCTAGCTTTGTCTAGCCGAGCAAAATATATGCTTTGTGTTTTGAGATATTATTAAAAATATATGGGTGAGCAAATCAGTAATATTATCTGGGATATTTATAAAAATCGATGCAAAATTAATTGGAATGTTTTTCCATTTTGTTAAATAATTCCAGCCAGGATATTTATTTTTTTTAAAATTAGTTCAATTCAATTTTAGTTTTAGATTTTCAAAACCCAAAAAAAAAAACCATCACCGAATCAAACCATATATAATAAATTAAATGCTTATTAGATTAAAACCTATAAAAAACAGTCAAACTAGAGGCCCATTGATTTAAATTAGATTTATTCGGTTTTAATAAATATAAAACCAAAATGAATCGAATCAAATCAATCGATTTAATTTTTTCATTCGGTTCAATCCTATTTTGGTTTTTAAAATGAGGGATTTTGTTTTCTTACCGCTGAAAAAAATCTTAGAGGAAGAGACAAGAAAAACATACTGTGATATGGCATGAGACAACACAAAAAAGTTGAAAACAATAGCCTCTGCGCTTTATTCTCCTGTTCTTAATCATTGTTATTTGGTCCATCTCAAGTTGGAAATTCTCTTTCTTATTATTAAGAATTGAATTTTGAATAGATTTTAATTTTTTATAAAAATAATTTAAGATTAACTCATCTTATTTATAATTTTAATGGGGAAAAATTTAATATTAAAATTAAGTTTTTAAAAATACTCTTATGGTATTTTTTTAAGTCTTTTAAAAAATAAAATAAAGGTAACATATAAAACAAAACAAAATAAATTTTATTTGTTTTTAAATATGTAAAATTCAATTTATTTATCAATTAAATTCAAATAAAACACCATAATTAAATTTAATTTAAATAAAAAATTGATTTCAAATAAACAATATGAGCTCTAAATATTAAAAAGAGAGGTTGAAGATGAGGTCAACTTTTAATTATTTAGAACATGTTTGGTTTGATATTGTGATGTTAATTATTTTTTAAAAAATATATATATTTTAAAATAATTAACATATTTTTTTGTCGGTTTCATAATCCAAACTAAATTTTTAATAGGATAAAACCAAGTTAATTCCTTCTTTTATTTTTGTGCAACCCAAACTTGTCTAACCCTGAATCAATCATGTTCTACATCAATTCATTGAGCTATATAACTATGATAACATGCATATTAAGAAAAGAGAAGCATTCATATTAGGCATCTACTAGGAAGTAAAAACAGATTCATTTTGCTTTTCTTGAAAACAGCACGTGTGTCTATATATATATTCAGACACACGGAAGTTTGTTAATAAATGGAGGTGGATCCAGAAACAAGGGGCACAAAGTTGGGAGAAGCTTTGAATTTCCATTTCTCTCTCTCCGAGTCATGACACGTAAGAGTGTGTGGGATTTTCCCGTGAAAAGAGCTCTGAATTTCCATCTCTATAACCAGCTAAAAGACACACACTCTTCTTGTCTTTTTCCTATTCACAGAGAAAAATATCAGAGCACAGCTACTTGCATATTTCTTTCCAATAAAGAATCAATAAAAATATCTTTGCATTGAGAAAGTGATATCCATTTCCCAATCTGCAAAGTAATCTTTCACCTCTCTTTTTGTTCCATTGGAACCAAACAAATCTCACTGTTAGATTCCCCTGTATGTATCTATAAGAGGCACAGCGGTTTGTTACTCTTGAACAAAACGTGGAAACCAGCCTGTTTTGGTTGAAGTTAAGGTGATTGCTGCTCATATTTCGGTTAAAAATTCAGTCTTTTCTCCTTTTCAAGTTAATCACTTGTAATTTTGATCTGGCACTTGCTGTTTTTGGTCAAAATGTAGAGTTTTGAATCAATTCTTCAAGTTCTTAATGTTTAGCCTTTTGGATTGTTTTAGTTATGCTGATGTTTTTCACTTAGTTTTGCAAGATTTTACTTTTTTAAGTAGATACTAACAGAATGCAAATTGGTTTCAAGAAATATTATCAGGGTCTGATTTGTCTCTGAAAGAAATGGCGAATTTGGGATTGTTTTCTGGGACCAAGACAGCGAAGTCGGTGAATGTGAGTTTTAGATTACCATATTATACTCAATGGGGTCAGAGCCTGCTTGTGTGTGGATCTGAACCAGTCCTGGGTTCATGGGATGTGAAGAAAGGCTTGTTATTGAGCCCTGTGCATCAAGGTGAGGAGCTCATATGGAGTGGAAGTATTTCAGTACCAAGTGAATTCAGTGGTGAGTATAGTTACTATGTGGTGGATGATAAGAAGAGTGTGTTGAGATGGGAGATGGGAAAGAAGCGTAAATTAGTATTGCCCAAGGGGATAAATGGTGGAGAGCATGTGGAGCTTCATGATCTTTGGCAGGTGACGCTTTGCGCTCCATTCTTCCATTCCTTTTCATGCTCTGCGAATTGGTGTTTCCCATATTCAACTTGCAAAAAATGTTTTTTTTTAAGGATTCTTTCTGTTCCCATTATTCTGGAAATGTATGTAAAGGCATTATTCTGACATATATCCCAACAGATTTCTTTTAGATTGAAGAAGTCTAATAACAACAATTGTTTCTTCATAGTTAGGATTATATTGGCTTCATAATGATTCGTTGATTAGAGGAGTGTAGAATTTCTTAATAAAATAATATTGTTGGTTTCTTTACATGTAACTTTGATGATGTAAACGTTCATTTTCATGGAATACAGGCTGGTGGTGATGCCATCCCTTTCAGAAGTGCCTTCAAAGATGTCATCTTTCGTCGAAGTTGGGGTTTGAACGTAGAGAGACCCCCTGGGATTCAGAATAAGTTAGACAAGGAAGGTAGTTGTATAGGCTTATTTATTATTCACTCATCATTCTTGTTAATGTTTGTGCCTGATTTCTGCTTGCTAACCCTTTTCCTTTGTGATCTCTGAACTACAGTAGATGCAGTCGTTGTCCATTTCAAAATTTGCTGCCCAAATGTAGAAGAAGAGACATCAGTAAATTCTCTGTCTCCCTATTGAGCTGCCCACATTTATATGCAAGCAAAGTTATGCACGATCTTATCAGCATTGCACCTATTTATGAAGTATGATATGTCCAGGTATACGTAATTGGCAGCACTGCAAAGTTAGGGCAGTGGAAAGTTCAGGATGGACTTAAACTTAACTATGCTGGTGACTCAGTTTGGCAGGCAGATGCTTTGATGCAGAAGGGTGATTTTCCAATAAAATATCCTTTTGAAGTATTTCCTTCAAACAGTTAGATGTTTCATGAATTATTTGGTTATTGTTACATACTCCCCCCCCCTCCTCATGCGTGTGTCTCTGCCTGTCTTCCTTAATGGTTGTTTACGTATAAATACTGCAAATACGGAAAGGGAGGAAACTTTTCTTTGGAAACTGGTGCACATCGTGACCTTTCTATTGACTCTTCTAAAGTTCCGCCAAGATATATTTTCCTCTCAGATGGCATGATGCGAGTAAGCTACAAAGATTCACTTATAGGTCAGCATATGTTGTGTTGCAAGGTACTTTTTAATTGTGATCATAATTCATCAATTTTTTCTTAATAGGAAATGCCTTGGAGGGGTGCTGGTGTTGCAATACCAATGTTTTCTGTTAGATCAGAAGCTGATCTGGGGGTTGGTGAATTTCTTGACTTGAAGCTTCTTGTTGATTGGGCAGTACTGTCAGGATTCCATTTAGTCCAGCTTCTACCGATCAATGACACATCTGTGCATGGCATGTGGTGGGATTCATATCCATACAGGTAGGCAACAAAACTATCATTTATAGAACATATAATTTAGTTTTATAGGGGACTCTATAGTTTGTATTAAGGCATAGTTAAGTTGATTTTTCAAAAGATAGAAATGTCTTTAATAATCACCTGGTTAAGAAAGCAGGCTCGAGTTTCTCTAAAATTTCAAGGTGTCCCAGTAAAAATTCCATGCAATTTTTATTTTATCTTAATTATTGTGGCAAACAAGGATTTGATTGGCAAGCTCATTTAAAGTTTTCTCTTGCCTTGTTTTCTTGGTCATGCAGCTCACTATCTGTGTTTGCATTGCATCCACTGTACCTGAGAGTAGAGGCACTTTCAGAAAACCTACCAGAGACTATCAAGGTGGTTTCATTGGCTTTTCATTTAATTCTATCCAACATGATACTAGAAGACATTTTCTTTATTATATGCTGGCAATTTCTGGCAAACTATTTCTTATCTTTTCAACTAAAGTTTTATCCATTACTTTTTGTTGTAAACACCCTTACTTTCCTTTTGTTTTTTGGCAGAAAGAAATTCAGGAAGCTAGAGAGCAGCTGGATGGAAAGGTAGTTTTTTTTAGTGATTCTTCAACTTCATGAAGAAACACATTTCTGATGTTCATCTCTGTTGTGTTTAATGATGTGTTGTGACCCAATTAAGAAAATGGTATAAGAAAAATAGCAAAAAAGTGAACCATGATGTTCTAAGCTAGCTCTATGGACTGGCACGCAGGATCAGTTTTGCAGTGCTTTAGCTCGTTGTAAAGGCATGAGATCAACAAGCCAAAACATGTTATTTTTATTACTTGAACTCCATTTTACATCCCTTATTAGAATTCTTGGACGGGAGGGAACAAGTGCTCAAGTTAGGCTGTTCCAAACATCATTTTGACAAGAAAGAATTGTCTTTCTAAACAAAAAGAGAAAAAAAGTTCCATAAACTTTGTTTTGATTAGAAATAAGATTCTGTTGTTGATCCAGCCATTGTATTAACATGTTTGAGGTTGGACCTGTGCAGGATGTTGATTATGAGGCTACTTTGGCTACTAAACTTTCAATCGCCAAGAAAGTGTTTGTACAAGAGAAGGATTTGATACTTAACTCTAGATCGTTTCAGAAATATTTCTCAGAGAATGAGGTCTTACAGACTTATGTTTTCTTCTTCCTATGATCATGTCTATTACGCCTAAAGTACTTTGATTTGAAATTTGAACTTTGGTCATTTTTCTCCTTGATTATACTCTCTTTGGGGCCAATTGGTGTTCTAATGAATGTTTTATTTGATTGCAGCAATGGTTAAAGCCCTATGCAGCCTTTTGTTTTTTGCGGGACTTTTTTGAAACATCAGATCACAGCCAATGGGGTCGTTTTTCCTGTTTTACAGAAAAAAAGGTTGTTATCTCTTTGGGTTTTCACTCATCTAACCTAAGATTAAATATCATTCATCAAATTTTATTGGATCTTGTCATACATGATTACTAGGTAATATAGATCTTTGTTTCAATTTCGTAACCAAAGTTATGTTATTTAAACTCTCTGACAAAATGGCACCATTTTCATGCAGGTTGAGAAACTTGTCTCAAAAGACAGCTTGCACCATGACATAATTCGCTTCCATTATTATATCCAATTCCATTTGCATACACAGGTATTTTCATTTGGTCTGATGGTATTTGTGTCCCATTTGTAATTGCTCTTAAGCCAGCAGTCGGTCTTATACTGTTTGTGTCATAATGAACTGACAGTTGACAGAAGCTGCAGAATATGCAAGAAAGAAAGGTGTCATATTGAAAGGAGATCTACCTATTGGTGTAGACAGAAACAGCGTAGATACCTGGGTCTATCCAAATTTGTTCCGCATGAACACCTCCACAGGAGCACCTCCAGATTACTTTGATAAAAATGGGCAGAATTGGGGCTTTCCAACTTATAATTGGGAGGAAATGTCAAAAGATAACTATGCTTGGTGGCGTGCACGTCTAACACAGGTTTTGTACTCTGCATACGATGATCTTGTCTTAACTGTGCTTTCATCTCTTTCTGAAGAAAAACTTATTTGTTTCTATGACAGATGGCAAAATACTTTACAGCTTACAGGATTGATCATATTCTGGGTTTCTTTAGGATCTGGGAGCTTCCAGAGCATGCCATGACAGGTCTGATTGGAAAATTCAGACCATCTATCCCTCTAAGTAAGGTATAGTAGCGCCCTCCTAGCCTTCCTGCATGAAAAGTAAGTTTAAATGATGCAAGAGAATTTTAGGATTTGGTATAGGGAACTGGAGTTCTTATAAAGTCTAAGCTACCCTTGCAGCACTAGTACTTGAAGCACTTGTGAGAAAAATTCCTTTTTCATGTTCTATTAAACATGCTCAAATAATACATCTGCTGCAGGAAGAACTTGAAAGAGAAGGAATTTGGGACTTTGATCGCCTGAGCCTCCCATATATCCGGCAGGAATTCGTACAGGTTACTGACTTTTCTTTGTTGACTATATGGTCTACACTCTGATCGTTATCAACTCATTGCATTTGACATATGACCTAAAAACTAAATCAGATACTATGAGCGTGTTGATTTACACTTCTCTTTTATTTTTTTTCTGATTTCAGGAAAGATTTGGAGCTTCTTGGACCCTTATTGTGTCAAATTTTCTGAACGATTATCAGAAGGGCCGCTATGTGGTAAATTTATGTTTCTGGTCAATATTATGAGGTTACCTCTTGGCATTTTGACTGAACCTAGGTTGGTCTAGTGATGAATTTGTGACTCACATCGAGCCTCAAATAGGCTCGTGAATTCATGTCATAAAGGAACCTTGTCACATGAACTGACTGACCTGTCTTCAATTTCTGATATTGAATTTTTTCCATTGAATCGCTTCTTGGTTCTTTCAAGTTGTTTTATGGTCTCCATTCTGTTAAAGCTCCAACTTATATTCCCTACGCCTCAATTTTAGTCTTACTGTTAGGAAAGTGATTCTGAATTCTTATCCCTTCTCTTTATCTCATATCTTTTTATATCTGCTTCAATCTTATTGTATCATATTTGGTGCATTTGTTTTGGCATGAAAAATTAGTTGACTCATATTTCTTCAAATTAATCTAGTTCAAGGAGGATTGTGACACGGAGAAGAAGATTGCTTCCAAGTTGAAGATGCTTGCAGAAAAGTCCATGTTATTGGAGAGCGAGGACAAGATACGCCGTGACCTGTTTGATCTTCTGAAGGTAACATATAGTGGAAAAATATTTATATTCCCTCAAGTCTGGTATATGGAATTTATGTTAGACCTGTCTCTTGACTGCTTTAGAGTGACTGATGACAGTTGTTCTCATTACTAGTCTCGGTTCTTGGTTTTTATCTATTAATTCTGTTTGCAGAATATAGTTCTTATTAGAGATCCTGAGGATGAAAGTAAATTCTACCCACGTTTCAATCTTGAGGACACTTCAAGTTTTCAGGATTTGGATGACGACAGGTACCCTAATCATATCTACTGTGAGAAATTCCTAGTTCATTTGGATTGAGTGACCCGTAGAAGAATGTAGTAAACTAAATTCTTTTGCTTACCGATAATTCTGGTGTTCTGTAACCAAGTACTAGTTTGTTTCCTTGCATCTCATCAAACCTCTCAATCCCTGCTGATATAGCTTCTCTTACTTGTTATGCAATACAGCAAAAATGTTCTCAAAAGATTGTACTATGATTACTATTTCCATCGGCAAGAAAATCTATGGAGGCAAAATGCTTTGAAGACTTTGCCTGCTCTCCTGGACTCATCAGATATGCTAGCCTGTGGGGAAGATCTGGGTCTAATTCCTGCTTGTGTTCACCCTGTATGTTTGTTGAATCCTTCCCAACTTCAACTCTAACTGCCTACATCTCTACTCCTTTTCTCTTACTTCATTACTTCCAATCCACATTCCATGAAAATTAAGCATGATTGGATAATGTTTTGCAGGTCATGCAAGAACTAGGATTGATAGGTTTACGCATTCAACGTATGCCCAGTGAACCTGACCTGGAGTTTGGTATTCCTTCTCAATACAACTACATGACAGTGAGTTCCAGACTTCTTGTGTTATATTTCTCGTCTATATTGTGGACATATCATTGAGGCGCATGTGTGCCCTTGCTCAGCTCCATTAGAGTGTAATATAAAATTGGGCTGGCAACCTCAAGTCCTCACTGCTCACGTGCTTCAGGTGTGTGCTCCATCATGTCATGACTGCTCAACCTTGCGTGCTTGGTGGGAGGAAGATGAAGAAAGAAGATGTCGATATTTCAAGAGCGTGGTGGGGTCTGATGGAATCCCGCCTAGTCGATGTGTTCCAGAAATTGCACATTTTGTCCTAAGGCAACATGTTGAAGCTCCATCAATGTGGGCAATCTTCCCTCTTCAGGTACTGTGACCTGGTTTTATTATCAAACATCAAATCTTAGAGAAATCCATATCCTAACCAGTGAATATTTCATTTCATTTATTAGACCGATTTAGCCAACATAAATTCATACAAACTAGGGGCTTTTCTTTAATGATCAGGACTTGTTAGCCTTAAAAGAAGAGTACACGACACGCCCTGCAGCAGAGGAGACGATCAATGACCCAACAAATCCAAAGCATTATTGGAGATACCGTATGTTTTCAATTCCATTTCTATAGATTTGGTTGGCATCTCAATGTTTGAATTCTAGCTCTTCTCTTGTTTCCAGCTAGTAAACAAAGCTGTATATTTCTGTCATGCTCCTAGGTGTACATGTGACATTAGAGTCTCTGATGAATGACAAAGAACTCATATCAAGCATCAAAGGTCTTGTTCGTGGGAGTGGACGTTCACAACCGTCGGTTGAAGAAACTGACGATCAAGGGAATCAAGAAACGATAGTGATGATTACAGGCAAGCATCAAGCTGCCAAAGGTCAGGAAAAGATTTCCTTTGAAAAGCAACTAACTGGGGTTCCAAGACCAGAGACTTATGTTTTGTAAGTCTTGTGATATCTTCCACGACATGTATCTTGCTGCCATCAGGGCTCGAAGTCATACATAAGCTTGTACAAAATGGGACAAATCTGGGATGTACTTGTTCACATGAACCGCTTGTGAGAATCATCGTCCATGCTAAAATTCCTCTTTTACAGTAGAAATGGTCCATTACAGAATAATTAGTGGGCTTAATGGCATGCCAATCTATACTTTTAATTGTCCTTTTAATAAAAGCATGCTGGTAATAAAACAATAGCAACGCACCATTACTGCTATGACTAGATGTAGTCAAACAATTCCAACTGTTGTGTTTTGAGGCCTATAAAAAACTTGTATATTATGTTAATATACGTTGTATATAATGGGATTTGGATTTTAGCTTCTGCCAAGCATTTATCTTTATGGCAAATGCTTCTCATGTCAACTTCTCAAGTCCATGGCTGTCAGACCTGGTTTGGAGTCAGACATGGTTTCGAGCAGGTTATTAGGTCACCGGTTATCTCATGGGTTATTGGAGTCGTTGCATGGTTGTTTCCATGTTTAAAGCAATCATAACAACTTCATTATTTGGTTATCTTTCCATAGCAGATTTATAGTAGTGGAGCCTACCATTAATTATGACACAGCCACAGCAAAGAGTTGCTTCTTGAACTGAAAAACTTATGAATTGTGCTGTTTATGGTTTTCTTTCTTGAACAGTGGAGATGAGTTTTTTTTCAATTAGACTGGTATGATTCAAAGTTAAAAATATATTGAACTGAATCTAACTTAATAAAATATTAATTATTTTTTATTTAAAAAATTAGTATTAAAAAAATATTTTATATAAAGTATTATTTATTTTATGATATAATAATAATAGTTAAATCTACAATATTTAAATTAAAAACTATCAATATTAATATATATTTTTTAAAATTATTTTATAACCTCAATTTCAAAAGCAGTTTTAACCAAACATATTAAATTATTTTTTGTTCAACCTCAAGTTCAATCACAGTTTTAACCAAACATATATTTTTCTAAACCAACTATAACTAAAAGTATTTTTTATAAAGTAATTTTTTTTCAAATTACAGTCACAGCAACCACCACAATATCAAATACTCTGAATCAATTATTTTGTTCCATTTTTTTTTAAAAAATTCCAAGTCACTGGATACTGCAGGAAAATATGGAGGCAAGAAAAAAGCTTAAAAATTTAATTTCAGTCCCATTTGAAATATCAATTTGAATTAAGATGTTTCCACAAGCAAAACAACCAAGTTCCTCATCCTTTCACTTTGACAACTAAGGGATCAATAGAGGCGTGGACCCATTTACGTGTCCATACAGACTATAGTTGTCAAACTTGTGTCGGTTCAATGAGTTTAGCCGAGTTTGAAGTTGAATCGATAAATAAATTAATATAATAAAATTCAATTAATTCAATAAAATTGATTTAACTAAACTCAATTTAAATTCGATGGTATCAACTCGAAGGAATAATAAACAAACGGTATTATTTTAATAAAAATAATTAATCTTGATTCACCTATAAATTAACTAAATAACCTTATAATCCATAAAATTTTATGTGCTAGTCCACAATCTAAAAACCAGATCTTACATATTAATTAAAACACCTTCTCAGTATTGACTTAATTGAATTTTATCAGGTCAATATTTTATTTGATTTAGCTAGAACTCAAAATAAATTAAATTTAAAATTTAGAGTTTTTTAAATTAATCCGAGTTTAAAAACTATTACATGGAACGATAGTTCTTCCTCCTTTCTTTTCGACAGCTACGTGACCCAGCCATTTATGCTTTTTGAAACCCCACCATATATATGATCCTCCAAGCTCCACCCTCCACCACACCATGGCGTGTCGTAATAAAGGAATAATAAATAAGCCAAATAATTGAAGGCCGCACGTGGACGTGAACTGCACCTGGTAAGTGATGATGACCCACTCAAACTGCCAGCCTAGTCCACCTAAAGAAAGAAAATGAAAGACAAGAAGATAAAGAAGAATGCTTTGATGCTTGTTGAGAAACAATGATCGAAGACAGAGTTATTACCCTTTCTGATTCCATTACATGAAACATTATGTCTCTTCAAGTACTCTCTCTCTAATCTAATCATACATGAGATGAAAAATATCCCAGATTATTCTCTACTCTCTCACTTCTTCTCTCTAATCCCATCAATGGACCTCCTCAATGTGCTAACACCGGCCACTCTTTCCTCACTAACCCCTGCCTGCTGCTTATCTTCTTGATGGCCTTCTTTGTTTTCTGAGCTCTGATGAAAACAGAGAACAGTATCATCCAATCTTTCTTTGGTTGATGGCACCGAGTTGAAAGATCCAAATTTGGGTGTGAATTCTTGAGAATAGGTGCTGAATTGGGTGTCAAAAGTGAAGGAAAAGTTTGGTGGAGTGGGTTCCTCAATCCTGTCGAGTGCTGTAGGGCAGCCTTTTCTCCTCTTGGATTCTCTGATTGTTCCTTGCTTTTCTTTCTTGAGTTCCCGGCTTGAAGAAGAAGTAGCTTGTAATGGTGGGTCTTGGCTGGAATCTTGATTTTTGGAAGGTTTTTCAATGTTGTTTTTCTCTGCCATTATTCTGGGTCACGACTCACGAGGAGAGAAGACATAAAGATAAAGACTTTTCTTTTGGACAGCTGTGTGTAATATGGTATGTAATGAAATTACAGGAGGAGGTCTTAATTTTGTTGCTGTAATTAAGAAAGATTCTGTCCTCAAATTGCAAATCATAAAGTAGCAGTAATATACTTGCTGTGTTTCTGAGTTAATTTTTTATATTCATGATATTAAAAAAAAAAATACTTTATTTGAAAAAATAATAAAATTTACTTTTTAATTAATTAAACATCAAAGGATTTATTTGGAAAAAATATGAATCACACAAAAGATTAATTAAAAAAATTAAAATTAAAATAAAAAATAAATTTTATTTTTGATTAAAGAGTGATATTGAAAAGAAAAATTAATTGAACAAAATGACCAAAAAACAATAAAAAAAATGAAAATCAAAATTAAATTAAAAAATAAAAATAAAAATTCGATTGAATGATGAATTTGAAAAGAAAAATCAATTCAACAAGAAACTCAAAACAATAACCAAAAGAATGAGGTCAATTTTTTTAAAAAAATAATATATGGCAAATTAAAATCGAAAGATAAAATTAAAAACTAATAAAACTTCTATAAAAAAGCTAATAATAAAAATAAAAAATCAAAAGAATAAAGACAGAAGTTAGAATATTAGCAACAAATAGGGAAAAACTGTAATTTTCAAGGAAGGAGAGAGAAAAAGTTCATTGGCGACAAACCGGACCATAATCACCAACACGTGCTGCACCATCAGGAAAAGAATCTGGTGACGTTTCCAACAACACAAAAAGGGCATTTCTGCACTCCAAGAGGCACCATACATGCCCAACCTTTTTTGTTTTTGTTTTTTATATTTTGTCAAATATCAAAACATTTTTAAACTGACTTGATAATAATAAAGATGAAAAAAACCCTTAACACCAATTTAAAATTTGTGCTTTTAAAGGCATTTTGATTGTTTCATTATGTTTTTTTATTTTTTATATTTGATCAAATAACAAATTTCTCATTGACTGAATTGATAATAACAAAAAATCATTATAAAACTACAAAATTGCCCCTTGATGTTAGTTTTAAAATTTGTGCTGTCAATGATATTTTTGTTGTTTCATTGTGTATTTGAAATGAAAAAAAAATTATTTGTTTTCAATTAATTTAGTAATGATTGATGAATATTGTAAAAAAACTTAAGTGTCTCTAATTGCCGGTGTTAAGTTTTTTGAATGGAGGGACAAAATGGTGATATCAGTATCACAATGAATAATGATTTAACTCATTCACTATAATAAAAAATCTTCATGTTTTACCTTTGTTTAAAGATGATTATAGAAGGCAAAAGTCCATAAAAGTTTCACTCAAATTTTAAAACTGTATAAGCATTAGTTATGAAATTCAATTTGATACATTGAACTGAGATCAAATAAATTCATTAAGTTTTATGGTTGGATCAGATCAATCCAAGCATTAGTACAAGATAGATTAAAAACATAATTTAAATTAAGTTTTATAATTTGATTGGATCGATCCCATAAACCTATTAAATTATTAATATTTTTTAAAAAAGACAACTTATTAAAAACAATACCGATATAAATTAATATGTTCATTTTATTTTTTTTCCTTGATAGGAAAAAAAAATATCAACCCACCTTCATATCAATGTTTCCATTAAAGTATTATAAAAATAAAATGTTATCCTTTCACTTTCATTAAAATACTAGATAACTTGATTGAAATGACAGAAAGCCAAAAAAAAAAAAAAAAGTTTATCAATAAAAAATAAAAATAAAAATACTAGATAACTTGGTAGTTAAGTTTTACAATGTTATACGATTTTATATTTGATTGAAATGACAGAAAGCATGACATGTCTTTATATATATAAAGTTTATCATATTAATTGTACAATATAGTTATTAAGTTCAGCCTAACATTGTAAATTGATTCAAAATATCAGGAAATCAAGATTTAGTCCAGAACGAGTTTAAAATTAAACTCAATTAATGTCATCAAGACCCAATTAATCCAATAGACATGCCCTAACTAGTTTCAAATTGAGAGGTTAGGGTTAGAGTTAAGTGTCTAAATCCAAATACAATCCAAATTCAAAACAATCAAAACCCAAGACAACCATATCCGAATCCACCGAACTCAACCTAATTGTCAAATAAAAGTACATCTTTTTTTTATTCATTTTAAGATATTATTAGAGCTTTTCAGAAATTAGAATGGTAATATTGTAAGATTTTTAACTACAGAGATATAAATGAAACACTGGTGATGAATCTATAGGGTTTAAAATGGAATTTACCCACAAAAGGAAAAGCAACTAGGGTACTCTTAGCTTAGGATGTTAAACCATTAAAAGGCCTCCTCCAGCCATCGACAACTATACCTCGTCGGCCACCACCATGGCAATCAGCATTGAAGACCACCACCTCCCGTATGAAACACACAACCTCTACGATGTCAAATTCTTCGAAGACAGGATCCACACTTTAGTCACCCACACGTCTTCCTTCGTCAACACATGGATCGCCGAAACCCAACAAAAACTCCTCCAAAACAACAACCAAGCTCATCGCCCACTTATAGTTGGCCTTGACGTCGAGTGGAGGCCCAACAGGTTCCGTCAAATCGAAAACCCAGTTGCCACAATCCAGCTTTCAGCTGGCAATGCCTGCTTGATCTTTCAACTCCTGCATTGTCCCACTGGTATCCCACAATCCCTTTATGATTTTTTGAGTGACATGACTTATACTTTTGTTGGGGTGGGTATTGAGGGTGATGTGAGGAAGCTAACGGAGGATTATGAGCTGAGCGTGGGGAATGCAGTGGATTTAAGGGGTTTAGCTGCTGAGAAATTGGGGGATTTTAAGTGGAATAAATCAGGGATAAAAACGTTGGCGAGGGAAGTTTTGGGGAAGGACATTGAGAAGCCGAAAAGGATCACTCTGAGTAGGTGGGACAATGCGTGGCTTACTCCTGCTCAAGTTCAATATGCTTGTCTTGATGCCTTTCTGTCTTGCAAGATTGGGGAGAGTTTGGTGGCTGCTTGAGCTAGGGTTCATGATGGGATTTGAGGGCTTCTAGTTATGCATCTTACTGGATGCCTGCTATAAAGTATTTCAATGTATTGAACTGTTTTTACATCGTCAGTTACATTATCTTACAGCACAGAATGATTTCTACTTTATATGCTCGGTTTATTTGATTTTCTGTGTCTAGCATTTAACATCCATCTTCACAGATACAGAGAAGAAACACACGACCTGTCCTTTTCAACAGGCTGACGATCCAGCTTTAATTGTGCGTTTGAGATTGTTTTTTGAAATAATTTTCTTAAATTCTATCATTAACGTATTAAAATTATAAAATATCAATTTATGCCGATCACTGTCGTAATCTTATAGCTGTCGCTGCAGTATGCTGCCAAATCATGTCCTCAAGAGGCGCAAAAGCTTGGAACACAGATTTCTAATATATTTTTATGACCAATTCGTTAAAAACTACCTTAACTTTTTGTTCATTAGGAGATTAGTGTTTTTTTTTTTTTATACATATACATTTACTAAATCTTTTGTTGCAGCATAATTTTAAAGCTATATCTAAAATAAGGTTTATATCATGAGTTGCGAGAATTGATCTAACTTGCTATGGCAACTCTTTGGGACATCTACAAATTACTCCCCAACCTATTATAGGTTTCACAAACGGTTTTTATCTTGAACCGGCTCAACACAAGCAAGATTATTGTTTCATATGTACCGATCGATTGAGTTTTATTCATGTGTAAAATTGAATTGGATCATCATGGTCAGGCCTGGAATTTACAGGGGAGTGGAGTCCGGTTTGCAAAGAAACCAGCCGAATGTCAATCGATTAGTTTATAGTTATAATAGTTGACCTCATTCAAAGATCAAGTTACTGGTCGGTGGATTAACGCGTGTTAACCTATTTTTTTTTATAAAAAAAATAGAAAGGGTTTTGTTTTGAGATTTTATTTTCTTTTAAAAAAACTTAAAACTACGATTGTTTTGAAAAACATCAGTTTTCCTGTTGATCCAGTATGGCCCGGCCATATTTTCTTAGGAATTAAGAAGACGAACCACCACCCTTCAATCTAATAACAAAAAGAAAACGGTAAGCGAGCAGAACCTGTTACCTGTTCTCAATATTCCTTTGATTATCTTCTCTCTTCTGTGTTTTTAAAACTTTTTTTCATGTAAAAAACTTAAATTCCACATTATTTGCCATGTTGAAATATTAAATCTCGTGTTCCCTTCTTTGTTTTGTTCCCCAAACACGTATATGTGTCTTTGATCCCATCATTTCATTAACAAAAACCTCTCCTCTCCTCTCTCTGCCCTTTCTCTTCTCCCTCAATAAAAAAAAATCTTTATCAATCAACAACTTTCTCTTACTTATCAAGAAACTGTCTTTCTCAATCAAGAACCTCCACTCTCTTTGATCAAGACCCTTTTCTTGATCAAGAACTGCCTCCCTTCACCCTCTTCCCGTTTCTCAAAACTCCAGCTCTATAGCCTTGGCAATTTACTTCTCATGGATAACTTTAACCTTTGCTCTGCTTACAGAGGTTCGAATAATCTTGAGCGCTATGATTGTTTTGATGTGCAATGTGACAACATGTACTGTTATACAATCACTACTGATAACGAGATATGCCTCATGCAATGGATTGTTAGGTTGTTTTCGCTTACCTTCCCAAATAGCGGAAAAAGACTGAAGGTATCTATGGACATGATTTGGGACCAGTCCGTTGATGATCACAGCTTCTTCATTCCTGTTACCCTTCAATTTTGTTATGAGCATTTTTGCATCATCTATCATGTTTCTCCTCCACAGAACTTTCCAATAGTCTCCCTGGAAAACTTCCTGAATCACGATTATGTTGATTTTTTCGGTTTCCAAATGTTGTATAAAGTCAGATATCTTCGTCAGCAATACAATCTTGTTGTGAAAAACTGGTTTGATATCTCATGTCAGGTTTGTCTTTCAACCCCAGCATTCCTCCGTAACCATGACGTCAGCGTGCCTCTACAAACACTGGTATCCGTGATATTCTCGAAGAAGTATCTAAAGCCTGATGACATTCTTCAAAGCAACTGGAGGCTGCGTGAACTTTCTCTTGATAAAATAATGTTTGCGACCCTAGATTGCTTTTTTGTCTACAAGATTGCAAATCTGATCACATTTCCTCTTCCATTATAAAGGTAGTGATTCTTTAATTAATTTGTAACAATTATGGAATCATGATTAAGAAATTATACATGATAAGTTGTTTAAAGATTAATTCTTGGGTGGTGCTGTTAAATTTTTGTTTTGTTTTTTTCTGCACCTGCAGGGAGGCTCAAATATTTCTCAAGAGACTGTTGATTCTGATGGTTTGGTGTTTGTTTTTCTCATGAATTTAATGGCTAGTTAGGGTTACTTCTAGCTCTCTTTAGTAGGCAGTTTTAGGGGGTTTCCTTTGTATTCTGATAGGGTTTACCAGCTGTTTTTTTGAAGAGGATGTTGATGCATCCTGTCTTGATGATATTGGGTCCTTGTAAACTAGCCTACTTCTTTGTTGTATGCTCAACTTTCAAAAACTGAAAGAAATCAGTGAAGTACTTTTAATGAAAAGAAGAGATTCGTGCAGTGGAGCTCTAATCTTTCTATTATTTTGGCGACAAAATCTCTTACGAACTTGCCCTATGTCTGAGTGCCAATAGACGTGTGCTTGCTTGCATCTGTTTTTTCTTTGTGCTCAAGCAAGCATCAACTTTTTCATTGATGATCCGGTTTTTTTTATAAAGAAACACCTACAATTTGAACGCAACAAATATGGATGGAGATTGAGGAGATTCAATTAAGAACTTATAAAACTCATCGTTTTATATGTACATATATATAATCTCATCGTTTCATTAACAAACTCTAACAGAGAACTCCCCTCCCCTCCCCTCTCTACCTCTACCATTACCCTTTATCTCTTTTCCTCAATTAAGAACTATCTTTCTCAATCAACGACTTTCTCTTTAATTATCAAACTTTCTTTCTCGATCAAGAACCTCCACTTTCTTTGATCAAGACCCTTTTCTTGATCAAGAACTTTCTCTCTTCTTCTCTTGGCCAATTCTCTAACCTCAAGCTTTAAACTTACCAATTTACTCCTCATGAAAAGCTTTAACCTTCGCTCTATTTGTTTGGGTGGGGATGATCTTGAGGGCGTTGAGATTTTTGATGTGCAATGTGACAACATGCGCTGTGCCGCAACCGTTACTAGTAATGCTGCACGCCTCATGGATCTGATTGGTAACCTATGTAGATTGGTTACCAACCCAGATAGTGGCACAAGACTGAGGGTATCCATGGACATGATACGGGACAAGCCAGTTGATGATGATGCCAAGGTCGACCCTCCTGTTACTCTTCAGTTCTGTTATGAGCATTTTTGCATCATCTATCATGTTAATCCTCCAGATAATTTTCCAACGTCTTCTCTGGAGAACTTCTTGAATCACGATTGCATAGATTTTTTCGGCTTCGAAATGAAGCCCAAAGTCGAATATCTTCGTCGGGCGTACAACCTTGTTGTGAAAAACTGGTTTGATATCCCATCGGAGGCCCGTCTTTCAAATCCAGCCAGGTTTGGTGACAAGGTGGATTTGTCCCTACATGAAATGGTATCCATGGAGTTCTCAAGGGAGTATTCAAAGGCTACTGACCTTCTTCAGAGCAAATGGAGGTCGAGTAAACTTTCTACTGATCAAGTAATATACGCGGCCCTAGATTGTTATTTTGCCTACAAGTTTGCACTTCGGGTCTCAATTTGTCCTCGTTCAGATTAGAGGTATTGGTTCTTTAGTTCATCTGTATCACATTCTTTAATCAAGATTAGTTCTTGTGTGGCATTGTTATAAAACTGGGGGCTCGATTTTTCAAGGAATTGTTGATAGTCTGCTGGTTGGTGTTTGTGTGGGAGCTCGATTTTTCAAGGAATTGTTGATATTCTGCTGGTTGGTGTTTGGTGTTTGTGGGCACTGGTGTTCTTAATTTCTGGTGATGCTCAACCGACGATGCTACTGTAAATGTTTGAATGGCTCTGTAGTTAGTACTTAAACAATATTTTAACTTTCAATCGCTTTTTTATTCTTTTCCATTGCCTTGACTATGATACCAAATACAAAGCAATCCTTGAACTCGCAATTTACACAAATTAGTTCCGATAGTTTTGAGAATTTTATTTATTTATGTTTTATTTTGTTTAGGAGAAAAAACCTAAATTAACAATGGACTTTACCTTCTTGGTCCCTCTATTCTTTAAATTGTTTGAATCGAGTCCCTCTACTATTCTTAGGTTTGCTTGAAGAAAACAATGATAATAATTAATTAGTTTAAAAATCTTACTTTCAGAGATAAAGAAAATGATTTAAAAACTAGCAGAACCTGTCACCAGCATATATAAAACTCTCCTCTCCTCTCCTCTCCTCTCTGCTGCCTCTACCATCGCCCTTCCTTTTCTCCCTCAATAAAGAACTATCTTTCTCCATAGAAAGACTCTCTTTAATTATCAAGAAAGTGTCTTTCTCAATCAAGAACCTCCACTCTCTTTGATCAAGACCCTTTTCTTGATCAATAACTGTCTCTATTTTCATTCTCTTCCCAATTCTCTAAACTCCAGCTTTATAGCCTTCGCAATTTATTGATTTCTCATGACAACCTTTAAACCTAGCATAGTTTTCTTGGGTGGAAATCATATTGAGAACTATCTTGCTTATGAACTGCAATGTGACAACATGCATTGTTACACAACCGTTACCCGTAATGCTACATACCTCACGAATTGGATTGCTGAGTTGCTTTCGGCTTTCGTTCCACATGGAGGCAGAAGACTAAGGGTATCTATGGACATGATTTGGGACCAGTTCGTTAATGATGCCAACCTCTACCCTCCTGTTACACTTCAGTTCTGTTATGAGCATACATGCATCATCTATCAGGTTTCTCCTCCAGATAACTTTCCAAGATCTTCCCTGGAACACTTCTTGAATCACGATCATGTAGATTTCTTCGGTTTCGAAATGCTGTACAAAGTCCAATATCTTCGTCAGGCATACAATCTTGTTGTGAGAAACTGGTTTGATATTCCATGTCAGGCCTGTCTTGCAAATCCAACAAGGTACCGTAACGTTGCCAATTTGTCTATACAAAACATGGTATCCATGGATTTCTCGAAGCAGTATATAAAGCCTTTTAACTTTCTTCAAAGCGACTGGAGGTCGAATATACTTCCTATTGAAAAAGTAATGTACGCGACCCTAGATTGCTTTTTTGCCTACAAGTTTGCAATTCGGGTCTCAAATTTTCCCCGTCCGAATTAGCGGTGTATGTTCTTTGATTAATCTGTGTTACATTCTTTCCATTTTTCAAGGACGGTTGATTCTTCCTGTTGGTGTTTGATGTTTGTGGGCACTAGAGTTCTTTGTGGTGATGCTTAACAGATCCAGATGTTAATGTTTTGTTATGGCTTTAATGTCTCAGTAGTTCTGGTCTTTGGTCTTAATTTGGCCTTTGATCATGGCTAGTTATGGCTCCTTCTAGTCCTGTGTAGTAGCAGTTTTAGGGCATTCACCTTGGTTTGATGGTTTTAGGTATTTGGGCTTAATTAACATGTGTCTTTCGAAGAGGATGTTGTGTTGATTTTGGTCATTGTAATCAATGAAGTGTTGCTGAACATAAGAGATTTGTATAGTTAAGTTGTCATTTTTCAATCCTTCATTGTTTTGAGAAAATCTTTGTGAAAAATATGCTTGCTCTCTTTAGCAAGCTTACAGTATTTCTGAGTGCCAATAGGGATGTTTTTGCATACAACTTTTTGTCCATGGCTTGTTTACTTGTTCTACAGATTTGTGTATTTTGTTACAACTACCTTCAGCTCTACTTGTATCAGCATTGGTCTCAGATTTGTTAGCAGAAAAGGAAGTGATAAATAACGGCTCTGAATTGCTTACAGCTCCCAACTCTGTTTTATTTTTCTTCTGCCTTTGCTCTTACTTATATTAATTGAGGATTAATTCGATGTGATTCGGTCAATTTGGTTGGTCTAAATACAATTCAAATAATAGATAAAAATATAGTTTGAATCAAAATAAATATTCAAGATGATATATTTTTTTTAAAATATTGAGATAGCAACATATTTGATCGATTTGGGTCAATTCGGGTTATCTTACTAATCCGCATATTAGATCATGAGACCATAATAACTAGATATGAAGGTCAATTTTCAATAAACCTAATGTTGAAGGATGAAAAAGAAAAATATCAATTAAAAACAAAACAAACCTGAGTCAACTTTGATTAACCTACTAAATCGATGACCTGGATCATAAGATCGGGATAACTCAATAGAAAGCAAATTGAAAAAAGTTATGAAGATCAATCTCCAAAAAACTTAATATTAAAAGATGTAATTAAAATAAAAAAATCAATTAAAAAGGAGAAAAAAAAACAATTCGAGTCAACTTAGGTTAATCTTTCAAACCTGTGATTCGAGTCATAAGATGAAAATAACCTTATAGAAAACAAACCAAAATAAATCTCGAAATTCAATTCCCAATTAGCTCAATGTTAAAAGACAAGATTGAGAAAAAAATCAATTAGAAAAATAAAAAAAACTTGAATCAACCAAATTAACTAGTCAAATCCGATGCTCGAATTATAAAACTAGGATGACCTTTGTAAAAAATAATTGAAAAAAATTATGAATTTCAATTCCTAATAAATCTAATATCTAAGAATAAAATTGAAATTAAAAAAAAACATTAAATTAAAAAAAACATAATGTTAATTGCCTCATTTTTTTAGCTTAGCCAGGCTGTTGGTGATAGGATAATTAAGAACAGGAGTGTTGAATATGTGAGAAAGTTCTTTGGGGTTGAGAATGAGTTTACTCCTGGAGAAGAGGCAAAGCTACGTGACGAACATTCTTGGGCTTTTGAGGTCCTTGATGAAGACTAATAAAGTTCGGCTCTTCCTTGCTTCAGATGTTTACATGCATGGTTCCATTACTCTATTTCTTGACGAACGTTTTGTTAGTAGAATTACTTTTGCAGATGCTTGTTTCCTTTGATCTTGCTTTCTTTTGTACATACAACAAATCTTGTTTGAAGTATAAGAAATCTTCACTCTAAATTTTTCTTTTTCTTGATGGGGTGAATTGAAAGATTTAAGAAGAGGCTATTAGAATTGGCTAAGGGGAAGAGAGGAGAGGTAAAGTATTTCACTCTGATCATTATGTTCCGTCATTGCTTTCAAGTTTTCAACCCTTTCTTTTCTTCGTTTCTCTCCGATTTGACAATGGCTTCCTCAGCCGAAGCTACCGAGACCTCCAAACCCTCAACCGAAACAACCACAAAAGGCGCCAAGATAATCACATTGAAAATCTCAGACGAAGCGATCTTTGAAGTGGAAGATTCGGTGGCAATGGAAATATTGGTGATGGTTAAATCATTCTTGAAAGATCAGTCTCCGTCAACCGAAATTGTTCCTCTCCCGAATGTATTGGCCAACCCATTCTCACAGTTTATTGAGTTCTGCAAGGAACACATCATGTTTAAAGAAAACCCAGATAAAGAAAAGCAGAAAAAAATCAGCGAGTTTTTTCTTAAAGAAAAGAGTAATGAAGAGTTGCTGGATATGATCACTGTGGCTAAGTACTTAGAGGCTGAAGGCTTGCTCGACCTGCTTAGCCAGGCTGTTGCTGATAGGATTCAGATCAAGAGTGTTGAATATATGAGAAAGTTTTTTGGGATTGAGAATGACTTTACTCCTGAAGAAGAGGCAAATGCTATGTGAAGAACATTCTTGGGCGTTTGAGGACGTTGATGAAGACTACTAAAGTTCGGTTCTTTCGAGGTTAAAGATTTGCTTGATGGAAGTGTTTTTAGTAGAATTACTTTCACATATTTTTGTTGCCTTAGAAAATTTTATGGATTTTGTACTTAAATTTTGCTTTTGGTTTGGACATAAATAAGAAACTTTCATGGAAGGATTAAACGTGTACATGTATAAGAAAGAAACTCACTCTAAATTTTGCTTTTTATTTTTCTGGACGGAATTCATCGAAAGATTTAAGAAGAGGCCAATAGGATTTATTTTCTGGAGCAAGATTCTTTAAACAATTCAAGAAAAGGAGGAAGAAGAACAAGTGAGGTAGGATTCACAGCCTAGAGAGTCATTGAAACTTGAAAGTATAATGAGGTTTAGAGATAGCTAGTAGCAAGATTCTTTCATAGATTTTGCTCTGTTTCTTCTTGATTTGTGTTTAATGATATCTTTAGATAATAATTTTCAAGTAATGGGTTTGGGCTCTCTCTCGTGTATCGGATATTAAGTGATGAACATTATTTATATTGGGTTATATTTTGATCATAGATAATTATCTAAAAAAGTCAACTCATTTGAGATTGTTAAGATAATATATATCCGATTTAGATTAAATTATTATTTTTATTTATTAAGATGTTTCATTTTTTTTTGATAAAATATGATTTTGTCAAATATTTTTTTTATTTGATTTAATTGAAAAATATTGATTAAAGAAAAAGTAAGTTCAAAACAAAGGAAAATAAATGAAAACTTCCTAAGATATAAAAATATCTTACGAATCTAGCTTTGTTAATAAATCATGAACCCGCATCAATTAATTCTTGTCTTTTAGTTTTTCATATATTTTTTATACATACCAAATAAGAAACAATTATATTCAAGAAAATTTCATTAGCATAACTCAATTCGAAATAAAAGGGAAGAAAAACACGTTAATTACAGGAGTTTCTTGTCGAAAATTCGGAATAGTAATCCATATAACAATCAACTAGTTATGCAGTTAAACAATTCTCCCATGTGCCATATCTTGAACTAAAGCATTCTCCTCCGAGTGGTTTAACATGCTCTAAAAGCACAGCTCTAGCACAAGCATCCCAAGTCCTTGCTATCTCCAAAAGAGACATGGGCTCTGAAAGGTTCCGAAGAGCTACGCTGAATCTCAATTTTGTCTTCTCCGACAAATCTTCTAGCTCTTCACTGTCATGAAATTGTCCGAGATAGGTAAACAGGAGACATTGCGGATCAGATTCGATACAGCTTGTAAAACTTGTGATCCAAGTGTCAGAAGTGAAAAGCAATAAATCAAACACAAAGAATTTTCCAGTTTCTCACCTCAAACCAGAAGGTAACCTATCTAAGATAATTGGAGAAGAATTTGGAAATTCGGCAGGAACGAGCAAGCGCAAGGTAAGTTCTGGAAACTGTAAGCAGTGATGAAAGGGACTGATATATTAGTAAATGATCAATAAAAACTGTATTTGCAATCAATCAGTTAGTTTGAAAATCTGACCATGGGAGATGAAGATAATGATTTAAAATCTCCACTGACGGCCACAGCCGTATAGGAACATTTGATAATGGTTCCTGCACTAGCTTCAGGTAAAGAATCATCTTCTGTTGAATCAACATCTACAGTAGTTTCGACTAACCGCTGGTTTACATGTCTGATTTCGTTCGACAGATCGTTGCTCGGCTGCAATAAGCAGTGCGAGTTAGAAGCATGAGACGAAGAAGAAAGCATAAGCTTTGCTGACATGTGGAAGTTAACATAAATAAAACCTTACAATGAATAGAATGATCATAATATGTGTTATAATTGCTGAAACAATTGACACATCCGGAAGAATTGCTGATTTTAGATTCCTATTCCTCATCAAGTGAAAGCAATCCGAGAGTTCCATCCAACCAAAATGTTCCATTTAAGGATTAATGGGAACTAGATTAATTATCTAGGGGACAGTCTTTTTTGTGCTTATGAGTATTACTAACCACCTTTCCACCCTAAGTAATCTCAGTTAAAAGAGAAGTGTTCAATGAACTACAATAGATAAAGCACAGGACACAACCTAGCATCAGATGAAGGACATATTGGAAAGGATTCAATGAAGAGCACTTAATACAAGAGTGACAGTATGGAGGACCAGATGAATACCTCGGTCCTCAGCTTATTGAATCTAGATGTTGCAGTTGAATCAAAATCAGATATCCAATCCATTGGCTGCCCGATCGTGTCCGAGGCCATTGCATTAGACTGGTGCTCCATCTCTTTGTCTTTCATGCTTAAATGTTGTAAGGCAAAGTTCCTTTCTTGTACATGGAATATTGTTTCAGACACCAAATCCTCACCAATAGCACCCTTGGAGTGTCTTTCAGCTGATCCGCCTGCAATCTTATTGACCACATTGACAACTGAGTCAATATCATGGACAGCAGCACTTAATACATCTGGTGATGTATTTTACATGTGAAATATGATCATCCACATAAACATGCAAACTTTATTTCGGAAGGAAAATAGTAGTTATGAAGGGATAGCTGGCATTCCATGACATGATATCAATTTA
>CM031999.1:1715248-1749396 GCA_018804465.1 Populus tomentosa | reverse complement strand
TTTGCATTATTTCACCTATGATTATGTTAATCATATTTACATTAATCTTTTTAATTTTCTTTGTACCTGCTTTTTATAAATGTCTTATGATAGTCACTAATTTTATTTTATTTTTATTTACGTGGGTGTTCGGGTTAGCTTGCGTGCACCACGACTAATCCCACGGCTCACTGAACATCCTGCAAACCCAATGAGCATGTAAGGCACCGCGAGGGTAACAGGCGTACACGCTGAGGCTTGAACCCAGGATGCAGACGCAAGGAAACTCCTTGCCACCGCTGGGCTACAAGCCTCGGTGTATTATTCATTAGAACATATATTTGAATATAAATAACATTATTCAAAACTAACAATGTAAATAAGATTTATATTTTGAATAATAGAAGAAGAAAGATGTAAAAATTAAAGGGTTAAATTATTCAAAATCATTTTTAATTCTTGGTCAATACTTTACCAAATCCAAACCATGTCCGGTCATGTTCCTTCCAAATACCTAAATTGAGGTCATTATACTTTTCCTTTGTTTTCTAGATGACTCGGTTGTCACTGAGAATTGGGTATAAAAACGACTCTCAAATGCTATTTCTACAGATTTCTTATGTGTCACAAGGCTATCTTAAATCTGCAAATCGCCCTGTTGTTTTGTAGCTATTATTACAAAACTTTGTGGATCAACTCGAGTATTGACACAAATCGTGTTTTTTAGTTAACAAAAATGTTTTTTTTTGGAAAAATACATTTTGTTGACAAAAATGAGCTTGTTTATTAAATTTTCATTGAAAAAAGAAAACTAAAAAATATTGTTTTTTATTTCTAAACATACCTTAATCCTTTCATATTGCTATTATAGTTGTTGAATCTAATTTAACTTGGTAGCTAGACTAGGATAGAAGAGCTCATCTAGATTGATTTTTAGTTAATAATATTAGATATTAGCATGTTAAATTGACATGACATGACTTGGTTTTTAGTAATTTTAATTGTCTCGGTCACATACAATTCAAAATCAATTGGGTCAATATTTTATAAATAAAAAAAAATATTTAAATAAAAATAGTTGATTCATATGTTGATCTAATGATTTTGTCACAAGTTGAACTAATGATTTTATCACAAATGGACATCCTCGTGAGCTAGCGTGTGAGAAAAAAATAAATAAATAAATAAACTTGTCATGTAGTTTTATAATAACTAAATACATTAACTAGTTTTTTCATAATTTCTAGTTAAGAAGGTTGATTATATAATAATAAAAATAGACATCACTTTATATATTATATCTAAAATAAACTATATTCTTATTTATTTTTAATTAAAAAAATATCTAAAATGCCTTTGAAAATATTTTTATGAAATGATTTTAGTATCACTTCTACATAATAAATCTCATTAAGAGGTTATTTATCCTATATTGATTAATAGATAATAAAATTATGATAAAAATAAAAATTCAGTATTTGCTGATAATAAAATACTTTCCAATCAAAGAAAAATTTAATTTGGTTTCTAGGAAAGTGTTTTTCTTTTATTTTGGACGGAAAATATTTTTCAGAAGTTGCGAAAAAATTAAAAATATCATATTATTTATTGATTATATCAAATTTGATCCTCAAACTTTTGATTGCTATATATATTTTGTTTTAAATTTTTTTATTTAATTTTATGCCTTAGAATTTGATTTTTATATTAACTTTGGTTCTCATTATTGTCTATCAAATTTAATCCTCATTATTTTGATTGTTTCTTATTTTATTTGAAATAATTTATGAAATTATAATTATAATTATTTTAATTTTATCATATTTGAATTTTTTTATCTGTTAGATTTGATTTATAATATTTTGATTATTATTTATTTTATTTGAGATAATTTATAAAATTATATATTTTTTTCAATTTCATTCTCATTCAACCTTTTAATTTATAAGATTTGTTCCTTATTATTTTAATAAACTTGAAAAAAAGAATATTAATAACAATCAAAAGAAATCACTTATTTTTCATGACATAACCAAACACAGGAAAATATTTCACTTTATTTTTCATAATACTATCAAAAATCGAAAAATAATTTATTTTCTCGTAATTTATTTTTCAAAAAAATCAATTAAAAAGAAACTATTTTTCAGCAAACAAACAATCATTAATACCACTTTTTTTTAAAATAAAATAAAATTGTTGCATGATATTATCAAACCCCACATAGTATTTGTTGCTGCTGCGATTTGCGATTGCTGGTCTTCTGCTGGTGGTGATGGAGGATGTTGATAACATTTTCTTTATGCTCTCTAGCTTTTCATCAAATCGATTTTCTCCATGCAAAGTTCTTGAAAATTGATTTTTTTTTTATCAATTTAGTTTTCAAACTTCATTAATTTTAAATATTATTAAATTTAATGAAACATAAATCATGAATTTGATGGATTGATGAAGATTAATTGAATATATCTCTAAGAAAAAAAACATTTTATAATTTTTTTATTTTAAAATATTTTGGTATAGTATAGCGAGAGAAGTAACCTAGTTTATATTTAAACAATCCCCTATCATAAAATTCGATTTCAAGCTGAAAACAACTCTAACCAAACATCATACACAAGCCATTTGATGGCGACTGATCATAAACAAGCCAAACATCATAAACATCATAAACGACCTATAAGTAAATGACAGCATCGTCTTGCAACACAATACAATCCAGTCATGACAGATGGGCTTAGAAAATGGAATTTACAAAGGATGATGGTGCACGGCATTTGACCCAGACCAGCGGTTTGGGACTTGTATTCTCTCCCTGCCTGAGTTATCCCTCTTCTTCGGGCTAGGAACCAGTCAACAAGAATGACGAGCTCAAGTCATTATTATTCAGCCCCTACCATGGAGGAGAAGGCAAGAATACCAATTCTCAATCAATGGGTCCAGTGCTTAGGTCCCTCCATCGTGATTCTCTAAGATTTTAGATTTTTCCTTTGATTTCTAAGAACCAAACAAGCCATCTCAACACACGAAGGACGTCCAACTGAATGACACTATCTTTAAAGTGAACTGCAGGTTCCACGAAGGAACGTATGCTGGAAGCAAACGGCGTTGACTATAAGAAACGAAGGCTGAAAGGGTCATTTGCTCTTCGATTCCCTTCATCAAATCTTGTTGCTTTCGATGGCCTCTCTTCCTTTTCACATATTGCTGGAGTGTGCTAAGGCGATTGAACGTCGTCAATTGGATCTTGCAGATTCACTTTTGGCAGAAATTCAATCTCTAGCTCCTAAAGAAGAGAGCATATGGACGAGGAAAGTTGTCCAATACTGTGCTGAGGCTCTTGTCCGGCGAGCCTATGGAATACGGCCTCCATTTCCTTTACCCTCGCTACCTTTTATATACGAACCAGGCTTGTTTGCTACAATCACCAGTAAACATGCCATTACTGATGCCTTGAATTCGGGAAATAAACGACTCCACATTATTGACTTCTCCATCGTGTTCGGTTTTCTGCAGTGGAATTATTTAATTGAAGACCTCAAAGAGCAGTATGGTGGTCTACAATCAGTCCTAATAACCAGTATCACACCGAAACTGTCAAAACACTCTGACTATCTCCGTCAAAACTGGGAATGGACTAGGCAGTTTGGGGGCACAAATTTGGAATTGAGGCAATTGATATTCAAACTTCCGGATGATATTGTCAATTGTATTTCCAAACTCAGAAGGAAAAGCAAGGATGAGATGGTGGTTGTGAGTTGGAATTATATACTCCACAAATTGCTTGAACAAGATGGGGCAATAGAGCGAGTTCTTTCAAAAGTGAAGGATTTGGAAGCGGACATCATGGTAGTTGTTGAGCAAGAAGCTAATATTAACAGTCCTGATCTTTTGGAGCGGCTCGAACAATCATTCCAATTCTACTCCCCCATTTTTGAGTCACTGGAGAAAACGTCTGGTACCGTTGTGTTATGGGATATGTATTTCAGGCGACAGATTGGGAATGTGGTGGCATGTGAGGGCGTTGACCGGGTCGAGCGGATTGAGTCATTTGCACATTGGCAAAATCGCCTATCTCAGGCTGGGTTTTGTCCAGTTCCCCAACAGGTGGACAAGTTGAAGATAGATTTTCCATTCTACTTAAATGAACATGGAATCGAAGAGAAGGAAGGGCATATCCTGCTATGTTGGCACGGTTTTCCTGTAGCTGCATCCTCAGTTTGGAAGTTCACTGATCCACCTCAATGCGGTGAACAATCCATTTCCATCCTTTCCTTTCTCTTCTCTTGTTATACTAATTATCCATCAATAAATTTGTTGTGTATTTTCACTTTAGGCTGCTGGAAAAACATGTTGACAGGTCTTTATACAATGCAAGATACAGTTGATGACTCTGAAAGGATGACGAGCTCCTCTGAGTCTGAGGATGATGAAGAAAATGATTCTCTAGTTTGCATGATGGCAGATAGAAACTTATGGTCCACACAGGTATCGTTCTTTGTTTTCGAGATTTAACAAATTTGCTAGTTTTATCTTTATGGCATGAGGAGATTGCAACAACTTCAAATTCTTTAGACACAAATTACAAACTTACAATATAATTCTTGCTTTGATAAAAGGCAAAAAAATCAATCTAAAAGAGTTTGATACACTGCTTGGGATATACTTTTTTATCTTTATGCCATTATTGGTGTCGTTGATCTCACAGGGCTCTTCAATGAATCGAATAGCTGCTTCAGCAAAGTTATTTGACATATTGGAATATATGTGTGATCTACATAGGTTACCACTGGCTGTGACATGGATTTCCTATGGACAAGATGGTAATACAAATTCAAAGGGAAAACGTATTCTATGTATGGATCATAGCGCTTGCTATGTAAAAGATTGGTCAATGGAAAAATTTTTGTTTATATTTGCACAACATCGTTTAGGGGAAGGAAAAGGTATCGCCGGAAAAGCACTTCAATCTAATATTCATATCCAGCATGACATTTCCGTTCTTGATCCAGCTGACTGCCCTTATGCTGACTACCAAAGTAGATGGGGGATCAGAACCTATCATGCTGCTTTTGCTGTAAGGCTAACAAGTACCCACTCTTGCAAGGATTATTACGTTTTGGAATTTGTTCTCCCTATAAGCATGGAAGAGACTTCAGAACGAGAACTTTTGATAAATAAAGTATTGCGTACATTGCAGAGGAAATGTTTAAAGATGTGGGAAGTTAGTGTCAGAGAAGTAAATGAGGCGAGTGGCTCTGAAGTTAGATTGGATGATGAAAGAATGCCAAACATCTCACTTGAAGAAAATGGATACATGACAGCGAACCCAACCAGCAATCAAGCAGAAGAAACACGCGAGCCTCTTGAACAGGTGCTCTTCTGTACTCTCTCTCATTTTTTTTCTTCATGAATGAGTTGATGTATATATATTTTTTTATTTTTTTATTTAAAATTTGATTTAATTTGATTTTTATATTAACTTTAACTTTTATTTTTATTTTTATAATTATTATTTGTTTTTTTTTTGCTTAATTTGACGAAAACATGTTATTTGCTTAATTTTATCATGAATTTGGGAAAAACAAAATAACTCTTGATGTAAAAAATGATTGGGAACAAAGTTTAAGTGTGTTTTGAAAGTGTATAGTTTGAAAAAACATGAAATTAATATATATTTTTTAATTTGATGGTTTTAATATTTTATATTAAAAATAGAAAAAAATATAAAAATTTTATTTTAATATCTTTTTAAATAAAAATATTTTTTAAAAAATTATGTATAATCCTAAAAGTATTTTGAACATATGCTGCACTATAATCTTAGTAGTCCGATTCATAGTTTGAAGACCCAGCCTGATCCAAGACCCGGGTTTCGACCATATCACTGGGTTGGCCGGATCAATTTTTTTTTTAAAAATTAAAACAATATCATTTTAGTAAAGAAAAATAAAATAAAATAAAAGTCAACGGATTTGAAGAAACACGCGAGCCTCTTGAATAGGTATTCTTCTATATTGAATTCATGTCATTATTTTCTTGAAGATCGCCAAACATCTCATATAAAAAAAAATATTTTTTAATTTATTTTTTATGATACTATTAAATATTTTAAAAAATTTTACTTTAAAACAAAAATACATTCCAGCTAACAAACAAACACAACTTATGTAAGTTATAAGAAATTCTAGCCAGCTCTGACACCTAAAGAATTGGATTCTAGGCTATTTAGATCTAAAAACATCAAATTAACTCATTTTCATCTAAAAACATTAAAAGAGAAACTTTTTAATGAGTTTAAAATTAAAACTCAAACTAAATAAATAAAAAAACTACATGTGATTCGCTGCAAGAAATTCTAGCCAGCAGAATTGGGTTCAAAGGTTATTTAGACGCAGAAACTCTAAATCATCTATCTTGTCAGATGGACAGAAAAGACCCTCTGTTTTGGATGGACAGCCATCATGTGTCCAATCACAGCCTTCTATGTGGCAGATTTCCTTCCGTAGACTGCGCGAATGGTGGAATAATTATTGTTCACTAGATAAATTACATTTGATAATTCGAATATAATAAAATCCATTTTGCCTCCGTTTTGCTTGCATGTTCAACTATTGAAGAAGACACAATCTGCCATTATTATTGACTGGAATTGGCCTTCATGTTGCCAATATCCTACTTCCCTATCTCTTGACAGGACGTCCAAGAACAATATGCTATACCTGCACCTGCTCTGAATGGTGAGAATGCATCGCCCAGTGTAGATGGTGGTCTCCAGAGTACTAGTAAACGACGAAAGATATCAACTGTGTGGGACAGGTTCGTTAAGCATCGGGGAGAAAATGGGGAAGTATGGGCCACATGTAAGTATTGTAAGAAGAAGTATAGAGCAGAAAGCAAAAGAGGAACTTCAAATTTGCACAAGCACTTAAAAAATTGTTCGCCAAGCAGACAGGACGAAGCAGAGCAGCAAATTTTGGTTGAGACAGGTGAATTGAGTACTAGCGTCATCCAAGGGAATTTTGTCATAGATCAAGAAAGAAGTCGTCTAGACATTGCGACAATGATGATTAAGCATGGATACCCCTTGACTATGGTTCAACTTTATTCAAAAGACGTAGTTGAAGCTGATGTCCTTGCTATTTGCAGAACAGAGAAGGAGAAACTCATCAAATTTTTTGATAAGCTCTCTTGTCTCTTGAGTTTAACACTTGAATTGTGGTCATCTACTGACAAAATGATGACCTACTGTTGCTTCACCGTGCACTTCATTGACGATGGATGGCAGCTGAAGAAGAAGATTCTTGCTTTCAGGAACTTACGGTACAACTATGACATGGGGACTGTACATGAAGTCTTTAAAAGTGTGCTTGCAGAGTGGAGCATCAACAAGAACGTTCGCTTCATATTCCTGGATATAACTCCCCCAAAGGATCACATGATTGGAGAATTAAGAAGTAAGGTTTCTGATCAAGCCCCGCCTATCCATGAACATCTTTTCTGTGTTCCTAGTTATGCCCACATTCTCAGTCTCCTTGCTCAAGATGGATTTTCTGAGATAAGGAGTGTGCTTTATAAGATAAGAGAATGTATAGAGTACGTCAGAGGAAGCTCACTTAGAAGGCAGAGGTTCCAGGAGGCAATTAATAATCGGAGTTTGCAGAGCAGGGAAATGCCTACTCTAGATGTTCCTGCGAGATGGGACACCACCTTTCTTATGCTGGAGAGTTCATTGGAATTTATAACAGCTTTTAATCACCTAGAGCAATTGGATGATGATTTCAAAGTGAATCCATCTGCGGAAGAATGGAACAAAGCAACAGCCGTATTTGAGTGCTTGAAAGAGTTCTACAAGTCAACATGCAATTTTCCGACAAGCAGAGATGATTATTTCCTCAGTGTTCGTGATGTTTATAAGAATTTGCATGGCTGGAAACAGAGCGATTATGTATATGTTGGCGCTATGGCAAATAGAATGAAGGGAAAATTTGACGAGTATTGGGGAGAAGCTAGCTTGGCTTTGGGAATGTCAGCAGTTCTTGACCCAAGCTTTAAATTGGACATTATTGAGTATGGCTACCGGCAGATATATGGCAGTGATGCTGACTTGCACTTATCCAGATTCCGTTACGATCTTACATGTGCATACCATAAATATGCAGAGGACATCAGCAATCAGGGACCATCTTCTTCTGCCATGGCTGACGTGAGTTGTTGTACATCATCTTATATTAGTTTCAAAGAGTGGCGCAAGGGTAAGTATGAACGCAACAGGGTGCACTCACAATGGAATGAACTTGATCAGTATCTACAACTGCCTCCGGAGAACTTGGATAAGGATGGAAACGTATTAGCTTGGTGGCGAGACAATGCTCAAAATTTTCCAATACTGGGGAAAATGGCTCGTGATTTCTTATCAATTCCAGTATCAGCTGTCATTTCCAAGTCATCAGAGGTTATGAAGATGGCATCAGTCCATGACGGTGTTCGTCCTGAGATGGCTGAGGCTTTGATATGTGGAAAGGATTGGTTGGACAGCCCTAACTGCAAGTGAGTTTTCCTTTTTCTTTTTGCTCGATTTAAGTGTGATGCTTTTATATCTCTGCTATATGTTTATTTATTTCTTCTTCTTCTTCTTTTCTTCAGCAATTGATCCATGTTTGGATCCTCACTGGTAGTTGCCAGTACTGTGAAATAAGTTTTTCCCAGGTAAACACTGGCCTTCTCTTTTATTTCCAAGAACAAGTTTGTCTGCAGAGTTAAAAATCAAAATGAGCATATAATCTGCAGTGTGCATGAACATTAAAACTAGGCTGGAAAGTAATTCTCAAATGAAAACAAACAGCAAGTAACAAGTTACATTATTTTTCTATGCTGCAGGGTCAACCAGGCACAGCACATCTGAATTGGACGCTGTAGAAGAATACTGGACATAAGAACCAGAAGTGACGAAGACTTGTTATTTGCTTAATTTTATAATGGATTTGGAGGAAAAAAAAACTCCTGATGTAAAAAATGATCTGGAACAAAGTTTGAGTGTGTTTTGAAAGTGTTTAGTTTGAAAAAACATGAAATTAATGTTTTTTTAGTATTATTTGATTGTTTTAATATTTTATATTAAAAATAGAAAAAATCTAAAAAAATTATTTTTATATATTTTTAAATAAAAATATTTTTTAAAAAATTATGTATAATCCTAAAAATAATTTGAAGATATGCTGCACTATAATTTTAATAATCGGATTTTATAATTATAATATGTATAGTGGTCTGAATGTTGTGGAAGATAATTGAGATCATTTGAACCCATAACAAAACCCTTCTAAACCCTTCTGAATGTTGTGGAAAATAATTGAAATCATTTGAACCCATAACAAAACCCTTCTAAAAACATTATATGACTAGGTCTAGACGAAGTGTCTAGCAGCTAAAACAAGGTTTCAAGCCCAAATAAAACTTTATGATTATTTTGAACATATGCTGCACTATAATCTTAATAGTCGGATTTTATAACTGTAATCTTTATAATGGCTTGAATGTTATGGAAGATAATTGAGATTATTTGAGTCCATAAAAAAATCCAGATAAAAATATTATATGACTAGGCCTAAATGAATTGTCATTAAGAGTTGACATCCAGCAGCTAAAACAAGCTTTCAAGTTCAAATAAAATTTTATGATAAAATATTTTGTATTTTAAGGTGTTTATAAAAATTTCTTCTTTCTTGCAAATATTTATTTGTATTCATCAAAATAATTAATATGTGAGAAACAAATTTAGCCTTCTTCTCGTATAAAAATAGTAAACTTTAATTTTTAATATAATAAGCTACTTTTTGGTAAAAAAACGAACTTTTTTTTTTCTTTTTAAGTTACATATTTTTCCCTATACCTATTATGTTTCTAAATTATTACCTGTAATCAAAATTAATAAAAAAAAATCCATTTATTTTCAAAAAGAGTTTAGTTAATGAAATTAAAAAAATAATAATTAAAGTACAATTTGATCTAAAATCCCGGATAATTTTAACAATTTAGCCAAATTGAAGAGAGAGAAACAAATGACAATTTGAAAACGTTTCGAAACTTATCTGAAGGTTTTCCTTTCAGTCTTTTTCTCTTGGTGAGAGGAAACCGAGATAGAGCTCACTTTCCTTATCCAAAAACACCACACAGAAATGCCATAGGCAACGTAAACTTGGAAACCCCCAAAACCAAAAAGATTGCAGATTTCCTTTCAATCAAAACGAAAATGCCCCTTCTTCTCTCCAATCCTCTCACCTCGCTCTCTTCACTTCCCCCCTTTTCATCTCCAACTTTGGCCTTCACTGCAACCCCAGGTACCCACTTCTTTAGATTTGTCTCATGTTTGCAGTTTTTGCTAATATGGGCTGTATCGACGGTGAATTTCATGATTGCTGCTTTTCATCACTTGTTCGTATACGCTTATTTGGTTTCAATTCATGCTCGCTTGGCCGTCTCATCAAACACTTATCACTTGCTTCCTAAGTTCATCCAGTTCTTGGATGCTCGTGCTTTCTATATTATTTTTAGGAAGACTGGTCTTTTCTCTGTTATAACCACCGATTCAATGTGGGTTTTGCTGAGAATTCCTAAATATCTGTTCTTTCTCTTGGATTTAGTCTTAAAGGCTCATATCTGAATTTTGTGCTTGTGCTTTTAATATTAGTTACGATGAAGTTTGTCTATTTTGCTGCTGCAACCCATAATTGAATCTGGGTTGTGCTTAAAATTACGAAATATTTCATCTTTCACTTTAATTTAGTCTTCAAGACCCATATCTGAATTTTGTGTTATTTTTTAGTTTCCAGGCTGGACGTGAAAGCCTTTGAATTAAAGTTTAAGACTTGGAATGGAGTCCGGTTTCAAAACCCAATTCGTGGAAACAGAATTGGTGCAGTTATTGTGAGAGCTTCTTCGGATATTGATGGAACAGCTCCTACAGAGACAAGTGAGCCTCCTGTAGAAAGTAAAGAGGAGGTTGTGGCAGTTGATAAGTTGCCATTGGAGTCAAAGTTACAGGAGAGAGAAGAACAGAAGATGAAGATGAAATTGGCGAGAAAGATCAGGCTTCGAAGGAATAGGCTTGTTAGGAAGAGAAGGATGAGAAAGAAGGGTCGTTGGCCGCCTTCTAAGATGAAGAAGTTGAAGAATGTCTGAGCGTTACCTCAAGGTTCTGCTTGCAGGCTTAGTGCTGATCCTTTTGGTTCTCATGTAATTCATTTTGATTTTTCTAGTTTCAATATTATTTTATGATCACTTATGTTTTGTTGATTTAAAAGTTGAGAAAGTTGAAGAATACAATGTATCTCCAGTTAGTTCTCACAAGTTCAATATTAGATGGTGTAAGAATTGCATTTCTTCGTTCAATTCATTTGCACTTATTGGTCGATTGACGATCCATTCTTGTGAACATATAACTATCATATTAGACAGAGTTTAGTCTGTGAGAGAGTTGGATGGAGGAGTACTCAATGCCAACCAGTGAATGATGCTTGGGATTGGGAGTTTATTTAGTTTCCTGTGTTGTAAGTATCATGGGAGGCCCTGCCTAAGTTTCAACAGTAATGGTTCGAGGAAAATTGGATTCTTGTTGAGCAAAGCACTTAATTCTTACTGTTCCATCAAATATTTAAATAAATCAAATTCATCATCATTTCACTGTTTAGTAATGAAGACCTTGGAGCTGTAAACAAGTGAACATGTATGCTTGTGGTAATAATAAAGAGACTTGTTGCTTTCCATCTCCTTAATGATAACCCACCTTCTGAACATATGAAATGTTGAAGAGTTCAAGCAAAATAGAGAAGGGGATGCTTGGGTTTGCAGGGATGATTAGACTATTAAAAGATGCAATCTTAAAGTCCTATGACCTTGAGCAGAACCTCAACACAGGAAATTAGAAATGTGGATTCTCCAGATTTTAATGTTTACTATTTGTATTAAGAAAAATAAGGTGAAATCACTGGTTTAACCTTCCCAAGATTTGATGATGAGCTTGGGTTTTTATGTGGTGGGAGGGGTTTGGCCACATGTTTTCATTCAAGAACTAGTTTAGCAAAAGGCAGGGATCGCCTTAGAATGATCTAAGAATACTAAAAGATGAATTCTGTGCTACAACAGTTATGGCATTGACTTTCTAATCTAGGAGGACTGGAAATTGATGATAGTTTTGGTGCTGCTGTTGTTACTGTTTCTTTTTTCCTCTCGTGTTCCATTGACATGTTCAATCCAGGCCCAGCAAATGTTAACTAATTTCTCTCTCTCACCACACAAAAGAAAAAATATATAAATTCCTTGATAGCTTGTTGCTATCTGTGAGGGGATCAATGATTTTACTTTGAAAAAACTTCGCTATCTTTCTGAAGGGGAAATATTGGAGATCCCAACTGTATATAACACTCTGGGATCCTTTTTCCATCATATTGCTTTCGTTTTTCTTTTCATTTTGCTGCTACAGATACGAAGACTACTTCCACTCTGGGTTTTACAGTAACAGTGTCTTTTCTTTGTTCTTCATTCCGCATCTAATCAAGACATGTTTACAATGTACAGTATAAGCTAAGGTATTTTGAAATGCAAAAACAACAAAGTGCTAACGGGGACTTTACACGGCCTGGCGAATAGCTTGATCTGGTTCTTCCTCTTTGTGGTATCCCAAGACTCCAACTAGCTTGGTCCACAGGCTGTGTCCCAATTGAGCTGTGTGGCTTCGTAACTCCTGCAACTCCTGCAACTCCTTGCATGATTCATACGCTACTCTCGCAAATAAACAACCCCATAGAACAGAGATGATATACCCCAAAACGGGGTCAAGAATCAGCAGAAACAAAATCGTGGCGAAGCCGCTAGCAAACAACCGGATGTAGCTAACAATAGGATGGTAGATTGATTCACGAGCTCGTAGCATGATCTCGGCCACTGATGCGGTGGCGTAAATAAAGAGAGCAACAAAGAATGCGAGCATGACCCCCTCGTGTGTGTCAAATGGAGATGCTGTCATGGATTTGTACATCACCTGGATCTGGCCATTTAGTGTGTTGACCAGGAAAGCAAAAATGCCATGCTGCGTGATGATGCTGCCATCACAACAAAATTAAAATTAGGATTCCAAAATAGTGTTTTTGTTTTTGTAATCTTTATGTATTTATTGTATTAGAACAGCGATGCATGTAGATAATAAATAGTATTAAATATCTGCTCCTTAATTTGGACAGAATGATTTCCTATTGCCCAGAAATTGAACAGGGGAAATGGAAAGCAGTGCCATGAGCCAGAACTTGGTTATTTTCTCATGAAACTGGAGCACCAATATGAATATGCTAGAAGATAAATGATACTATTAAAGTGAGTGAAGTCTTAAATAAGAAAATAAAATTAAAATGTTGACAGAAAGAGAATAAACCAAAGCAAAGAGCTTGAAACATACCTCTCAATTTCAAATCCCAGATGTGGCATAGGGTGATCAGCCATTTCCTTTACTGTTCTCTTCTTCTATGAGACGTTCTTCAAGGCTCGGACTGTAAGAAATTGAGTTGCCTTCTATCCATCCATCTATCTCTATTTATATATGTAGTCAGACTCTCAAGTTGTAGGACCCAGAAGCTTGATGTAAAAAATGAAAAACACCCGGGGACGTCGAGGACGTCTATCATTTTTTTCAAAGATGGACCATGAAGTATACTAATTTCTCTCTCTCACCAGACTAAGCTACCAGCACCAAACATACCGGATCGCTTTTAAATCCTCTTAAACCATAGGTTGGACAACAGTAAGCAAGGCTTTTGCACACCGGTGGTGTGCTTAATTAGATCTTCTTTTATGGAGAAACCTGATATAAACTACAAGTTCTCGCACTCCCCTCGACTCTTGAGAGAATGTCTTGGCCAGTGATAACATGAAAAGAAAATGATAAACAAGAACATTAAGATAGCATTTTTTTTATTGTATAAGGATAAAAGAGATGGAGACAATTAGACAAAAAAAAATGTTTTTTTCTGTACTTTTTATTTCAAAAATACAGAAATTTTATTCAAAACTGTCACGGAAATAGATTTATTTTATGTTTTTGTCTCAATCTCACTCTTCAATCAAATAAAATTTGTTTCTTTTGTATTTGTTTTTTATATCTTGGAACACCAATCAAACAACATATTAAGTAAATAATTAAGATAAATATTATTGATTATTTTCTGATAAAAAAAAGAAATCAAGGAACTAAACAAATTAAGAGAATTAGGAAATTATTTATATCATATAATCAAAGGAGATATTAAACATTTTGTATAATTTCTTTTATTCTATTTACTTTCCTTTCAAGTCTTGTTCTGAAATAACACTAGAATTACTTAAAATAACCAAAAAAAGAAAAAAAAAGAAAGAAAGAAAGCAAACACCAGATATGTGAGTATTTTTTTAAAACAAAAACGGGACTTGCTACCTTTCAGGACCCTCAAGCCAATCCCTCCCACATATTAAAGCCTCAACGATTTCAGGACGTACGTGATTAAAGGTTGAGTTCATCTTCACTACTTTTTCAGCTGCGGAAGATTTTGAAACAATAGTTGATACAGGAATTGCAAAGAAATCACGAGCCATTCTTCCGAGTCTTGGGAATTTTGGAGCTTTGGCATGCCACCATTCCAAGACATTATAATCCTTACTCAAGTTTTCTGGAGGTTGCTCTAAATACTGATCAAGCTCAACCTTCTACGAATTGCTTTCATATTTACGCTTCCGCCACACCCTGAATCCTTGAAGCATATCTTCAGAAGTTGGATTAAATGATGTGCAGCAATTCACATCAGCAAGAGTGGAAGTGGATGCTGCCGGATTACTGGAGTCACTAGCATATCTATGGTACACCCTTTCAAGATCGTTATGGAGTCTTGGCAAGAATAAGTTTGCATCACTGCCATAAATCTGGCTGTATCCATACTCCACAACATCAAGTTTAAAGCATGGGTTGAGAATTGTTAGGATTCCCAAAGCCAAGCAAAACTCATCAAATCTCACCAGCATTCTATCTGCCATCGAGCGAACAAATGCATGTTGGCTCCTCTTCCATTGTATCAAATTCTTATAGACACCACAAACGTTCAGGAAATAAAACTCTACGCCTGTAGAAGCATTGCATACGGACTCATGCAATATCAACACTTTCAAGCAGTCCAGTATGATCGTTGCTGTGGTCCACTCTTCCACGGATGGATTCACTCTGAATTCGCCGTCAGTTTGTTCAAGGTAAGCAAAGGCATTTCTTAAGTCTAATGCATTCTCGAGCATCGAAAAGGTGGTATCCCATCTTGTAGGAACATCTAGAGAAGCCTTGTTCTTGTCTTGCAACTTCAATTGATTGATTGCTTTCTGAAACATTTCTCTTCTATCTTGTGTTCCATTGACATATGCAATAGATTCTCTAATCTTACAAACAACACTCTTTATCTCGAAAAGTCCATCTTGAATAAGAAGATGAACAATCTGTGCATAAGAAGATAAAAAATATCCATCCCCATTGAGAAGTGAGTCTTGGTCAGAAAGCTTACTTTTTAATTCTCCAATCATCTGATCATTTGGAGGAGCAATATTTAACCATATGAAATTCAAATTCTTGCCAATGCCCCACTCTATAAGCACACTTCTAATGATTCCTTGTATAGTGTCTGCATCGTAATTGCCCTGTAGATTCCTGAAAGCAAGAATCTTCTGCTTCTGCTTCCATTCATCATCAATGAAATGCAAGGTCAAGCAACAGTATGTCATCTTTCTGTCGTCAGACGACAGCAATTCAATTGTTAAACAGAACAGACAAGAGAAGTTATTGAAACATCTGATGAGCTTCTCCTTCTCTTGTCTATAAATAACAAGAACATCAGCTTCAACCATGTCTTTTGAATGAAGGTGAAACATTGGCTGCAAATTCTTCACAAAAGTTTCGAAAAACTCATGCTGAACCATATCCAGTGGATACCCATGCTTAATCATCATTCTTGCGATGTTTAGATGACCTCTTTCTTGATCGAACACAAAATTTCTTTGGATGGAACTTATTAAATCACCAGATTCAACCAGAGGTGATGATTGTTGTTCTGCTCCTCCCTGTCTCTTGGACAAGCATTTTTGTAAATGTTTATGTAAATTTGAAGTTCCCCTCGTGCTTTCAGCTCGATACCGCTTATTACAATATCCTCAATCTGTAGAATACGTTTCTCATTTGAATTTGCATTACCCTCCCCACCATGGGAAATCCATGTCAATGCCAGTGGAAACTTATGTACATGACATACATATTCCAATATGTCATATAGATTAGCTGAAGCAGCTATTTGATCCATCAAAAATCCCTGAAAGAATAGTAAAAGAATTCTAATATTATATCAGTAATTAACAACAGCAGAAGCAGCAGATTTCAATGTATGAGATTAACTAAATTGAGTCTCACAATTGATGTAGAACTGTCACCAATTTTCCATCAATGAATGTCTATATTTTAACAAGCACAATAAGTAATCAGAAATCAAATTAGGCTACTGAAGCGGATCTTCACCAATTTTGTTTAAAGAAACTACAGGACGATGCAGGATTCATTCCATCAAAAAACAAGAAGATTCAAACTGAAACTGCAAACAAGAGGAAAGTAATTGGAAACTTAGAATGCTACCCTTGGAGACCACATAATGTCTTCCCTATCATCTGCTTGTTCATCCACAGACTCAGAAGAAGTCATCAAGTCAGACTTCTCAGCTAGAGGGAACATAGTTACATCTTGTAATGTGATGGAACCTGTCAAAGAGATTACCAGTTGTCCACATTTCTTAAAACCACAAACTTATGAACATAAACATCGGTAAAATAATATTAAAAGACGTCAATGGCATCCCAGTTGCTTCCTTGATGCTGGTAAATGTCTTCATGCAACTGGCTGTCCATTGACTTTATTTCCATGAATTGAAATAAGAAAAATTCAGTAACGATAAAAAAAAAAACTTAATGCTTCCAAGCTCTAAAATCACAGAACTAAACTATAAAAAAACTCCAAGTTAAAAGAAACTTTTGAATCTAATTTAGGCATAATCTCGTTAGATATCAGTGTGCTGACCTCATAAGCAACCCAGCTCTATCCAATGATAAACTCGTTTAAATCGTCCAAACTTTCTCCAAATCAAGATTTATACAATAAACGACGACTGCATCATAAGGATGTGTTTACTCTCTAGAGATCAGAACTTGATCTTGAATAACAACATCAACAGTGCAGAAATCACTATTTTATTTGTCTTTCAGCAGTGATATCGAAATCGTGTTTATATATAATATATAGAAATCACATTAATTTATCAGGGATTGACAGGTAGTCATTGACTTTACTTTCAAGAAATGAAGTATAAAAAAATTCGCTCTGAAAAGTCCTCCTTGAGAGGTATTTTTTAAATCAGAACTTGATCTTGAATGACAAGATAAACAGTGCAGAAATCACAATTTTACTTGTTCTTTTAGCAGTGATGTTGAATCATATAATTCTTTTGTTTTTTTTTTCCTGAGTACTTGTTACAGTATGGGATAGGAAATTCTTGCTTCCACTTCATTGCAATTGACAACTGGGCTAACCCCACAGCAAATGGCTATGCAGAAATCATAATTTACAATGTCCCAAGACTGTTCCAGGAAAACAACAATCATGCATAGGTTGTTCCAAAATTGGGTTGAACTTGAAAACAAAAAAAAAAAATTAAGCCAAAATCACCACAGGTAAAGAAAAATCAAGTTGGTGGACCTTCTATGGTAAATGTTAATTCCTCTAATTTTTTATCAGACTCCCTTTTGTGATCTCCCATTCTTTCCTACAAACAAGTATTTTCAAAATTTGGTAACAGAAAAAAATTTAGCTAGTATTTGTTCGGCATCGAGGTTTGACCTATTTTTTATTAAAACTTGATTTTTTTACTTTGTTTTTATATATTTTTAAATAAAAAATATTTTAAAAAATAATTTTTAACCAAGTTAAGGTCAAAATAGTATAGAGTTAACAATATGGTCCGGCAATTTCACCATTGGCAAGCCTCGGAAAGAAAATAAGAGGACATACAAAACTGATATATTGATTAGTAAATTCAAGTTTACAAATTGTTAACTCTAAACAATATTCAGATCATTGAAAGGTAGCTAAAACATGCAAGAGCCATCTGTTGATGTTCATTGATCATTGGTTCTTGAATGAAGAATGATATCTCATATATCATCAAAAGAAGACTCAGTAAAGAAACCTACATCATTCTCCCATCCAACAGAAGCCGCCTCAAGCCACATCTCCTGATTTGCAGTAATCTGCTGCGGTTCTTGAGCTTGTGACAGATCAGGTCCCGAGTTGACGGTCACGGATGCCCCAAGCTCCATTGAAACTGTTGCAGCCTCAAGCCTCATGTCCTGATTATGGATAATCTGCTGGGGTTCCAGAGCTGGTGACCTTATAGGTATAGAGTTGATCATCAATGTGCTTTGAATGATCTTGAGTATGTCATCATCTTCAGCAACTTCAAAAACTTCTGCATTGATGTGTTTCCTTTTTCTTGAGGTTGGTTCCGTATTTGAAGAACCACGTTCGCTCTTCTTGAGCTGAGAGATCACAATATTTTCAGAAATAGATTGTGAACCATACTCCAACAGTATCCAACCATCCTTGACTGGTTTTCCATGTTTGTGGTATCGAAATCTTTTCTTCGTTCCAATAACAACTCCTTCACTGGATTTTACTTCCTTGCCACCATCACCATGCCAGGTACCGCCATGAGTACCAGCACTTCTATTCATATTCTTAGTAGCATTGGTTGTTTTCTTATGTAACGTTGTAAGAAAATAAAGCCCGTTAGCACCAAACTTGTGACCCTGAAATTTGTTGAATATTTCCCAGGGTTCTTCTTCACCATAAAGATCGCAGTCCTTGATCAAGGTGGCATCTTCTCCATGTAATCTTCCATGAACCTTGTTGTGTAGATAATAGTTGATCAGTTCTTCTTCAGTGGGGAAGAACTTGTATCCAGGAGGTGGGCGAGGAAGACCGTTTTGCATTGTGCAAGACAAGAATATGATAAGGGTTATACGATATTGATCAATGATAAAGAGAGCTGCTGCTAGGGTTTCTTTTTTTTTTTATCAGGAGAGATCATCTGGTTTATATATAGGGAGAGAGCCAAGGAATCAGTTTTAATTAGGATTATTACAAGATATACGGAGGATTATCCAATTAAATATAAGTTGTCTAATATTAATTAATATTTTTAGGGTAAATTCCAAAACACTTCATATTAACGGGTGGATTGTTTTAATTGTATTGAAATATTTATGTAGGTTAGCTATTAGACCCACACATAGGTCATCTACTTACAAAAACTTATTTTAATTTTTTTAATCAAAATTCAATTAATTAAAATCTAATTTAATTTAATTTAATTTCTAGATATATGTAATTGATATGTACTTGATTGCATATGAGGCCATAAATTAATTATAAAATCTATTTTATCCCAAGTTTTTCCAATCCATAATTTTTTTGAACTTCAAAAACTTATTTACATATATGTTATTATTGTTATTGTTTTTATTTTAATGTATATTTTATAAAATTCAAAACCAAACCCAGAAAACATAAATCCAACATAAGTTCAAATTTTCAAATGTAAGATTTAAGCAATGTAACTGATTGGCATCATAAATGCAAAAAATATGTCATAGATCAAATTATATAATAAATTTGTATTCATGAAATGATAATAATTACATAAACTTTGAAGTATATTTTCCAATAAATTTATTTTCTTACCTTTGAAATGTTATTTTTCATAAAGTTTCTCTATATATTTATTCTATTTTTGAAGATTTTGCTTTCATGTTAGTCAATAACTTGCTAGTAACTTGCACTACATAACAAATTGTAATATTGATTTCATAAAGTTTCTCTATCTATTCTATTAAATATTTTATTTTATTGAAAAATTTAATTGTAATATTGATTTTGTAAAAACACAATAAGAATAAAATGGAGGGTTTTTTTTTTAAAAAAAAAAAAAAGGAAAAAGATAATGTGAATGGTAACGGTTGCAACGATATGATGGTGGTTAAAAGTGGTTGATGTTGCTTCCCTTCCTATAGGCTTCCGCTTCTCCCTCAATAACAATGCTAGATTTCCGCAGGTTTCCATCGATCATCGGTATATATTTGATTAATATATTCTAAATATCTTTTTAAATATTTCTTATACATAATAGCAACTTTTTTTTAAGAAAAAAATTATAATATACACAAATCTTAATAATTCTAGTTAATATTAGTCTTAATAGGATATTAATTAGAAATATTTATAAATAATATTTTAATACAATAAAAATCATCATAATTATAACTAGTTAATTTTCTTTATAATACAAATTTTTATATTTATAATCACCCTAATAGATGAAGAGGAAAGTGAGTCAGAGGAAGGAAAAAGTTATTTTTCTCCTATTTTTTATTTCTTGGATGAAAAAATTAATTAAAATAATCCAGTATTCAAAAGTGAAAGAGAAAAAATTAATTAAAAAAAAACAAAAAAAAAATATGTCAACTTAGATAAACTCATTAATCATATGATCACATGCATAAGATTGGAATATTAAATTCATAGAAAAAAAAAAGGAAAAAATAATAAAAAACCACAAAGTCAATAATTAAATGTTAAATAATAAAATTAAAAAAAAATTGATTTTATAAAAAAAGCCTAAAAAAACTAAAGTCAACCTATACTAAAATTCAAAACTCATGACCCTAGTCATGAGTTTAGGACCAATCTTATAGAAGATAAATCCTAAAAAATCAACTAAGTAAAATTATATATTAATAAAATGATAAATAATGAAACTAAACGAAAAACACAATAAAAAAAAATAAATGGCAATTAGAAAAATAAAAAAAAAATTTGATACAAAAATATTTTAAAATTTAATTATGAGTGACATTGAAAATAAAATTTAATTAGGTAGGGATAAAAAATGATTTATGAAAATATGAACCTAATAATCTTTGTTTGCTTTATTTTATCACTAAATCTGCTTTCATAACATTAAAAAAGTGCGTTGATATGATTATATAACCAGAATATCCAAAAATTATGAAACACAAATAAACTATATTTAAAATGTAAAAAAAAGTAAAGCTAAGCATAGCTTGGACCGTATTGACATAGTAATAGGTGCGAGCTTATAATATTTATTTATATTATTATATTTTTTTTAATCATCTAATTTATTAATTACAACACTAAAATGCATAATTATTAAATTTGGACGGCCCATTTTATTAATCCAAAAAACCTAATCTGAGTTGAACTTTTAATTAAACCAAATAATATATTAACCAGGATAAAAACCCAATTCAAATTTGTTTAGGATTGATATAACAGAAAAAAAATAAAGTGTTATCCTTTAAAGAATAAAGGTTAAACAAATAATCTCACTGAACCAAAAATTTTTTAAATTAAATTAGTGTTTTTAAAATAATTTTAATAAACTAATAAAAAATTGAAAAAATATAATTTTAACCGTGCATTTAATATTAAACACATAAATATATGGGTCATCAAATAAACAAGGCCTAATACATCTAAGCCCAGTAAAATCCGATAATTTGCAGCCCATCTAAAGCCTGCCTCTTTCCATATCTCCTTGCACCCAATAAATAAAACTTCTTCCGCAGATTTCTTGCTCAACACCCCAAGCTCGCTCAGCTCTTCCTCTTTTTCTGCTCTTCTCCTCTGCTCTTCCCCACACATCAATCAATCATTATCATGTCGGCGATGGTACTAGACCCGAAACCCGCCCCAGCCACGGAGCCAAGATCCGACCTTGCACTGGACCCATCAACCATACCCATCGAAGACGACGATCTTTACAGTCGCTTAAAGTCTCTCCAAAGGCAGCTCGAATTCATCGAAATTCAAGAAGAGTATGTGAAAGATGAACAGAAGAATTTAAAGCGAGAACTCCTCCGTGCGCAGGAAGAGGTGAAGCGGATCCAGTCGGTGCCGCTTGTTATCGGGCAGTTTATGGAGATGGTGGATCAGAATAATGGGATTGTTGGTTCTACTACGGGTTCGAATTATTATGTCAGGATTTTGAGTACGATTAATAGAGAGTTGTTGAAGCCGTCGGCTTCTGTGGCGTTGCATCGTCACTCTAATGCTCTCGTTGATGTTCTGCCGCCGGAGGCTGATTCTAGTATTTCTCTGCTTAGTCAGAGTGAGAAACCTGATGTTACTTATAATGTAAGTGATAAACTTTTGATTTGTGGGTTTTTGAATTTGGGGTGTTTATAATTTGTAACTTGGTGATTTGACTAGCTAGGGTTTGGTAATTTGGGGTTAAGGGTTTTAATGGTTTGCTAGAGTGGGAAAGATTGTGTTTGTGATGTAAGGTTCAATTTTTGAAATTAGGGTTTTTTGGGGCATTTCGATTGGTAAATTGGTGATTGATTGAATTGGTTTTTTTTTTTTAATTTGGGTTTGTAAATTTGGTTTAAGAGTTTCAATATTTACCTAAGTTGATATTAGCTACTCAATAAAGTAAGCTTCAATAAATTTGGTTTAGGAATTTTCTTTTGGTTGGGATTTGGGTTTTTTAAGTTACTAATTTGGTGTTTGAGTAGCTAGGGGTTCTTTAATTAGCGTTATGAAAAATTGGGGTTTTGTATATTGGTTCTGTTTTTTGAATTAGAGTTTGCTGTATACCCAAATTGCTGATTGATTAACTAGGTGTTTGAATTTTACAATTTCTAAAAATAGTCTCATTTAGGGTTTATTTTGTAGTTTTTTGCTTGGTTCGGTACCCTTGTGGATAAATTGTTTTCACGTGAACACTGCTGTTGCTAAATATATGGGTTTTCTGAAAAGAAGTCAGATTTTGTTCTTTGTGAGTTTTTGTAGTTGGAGCCTGATTATTGTTTTTTCTCTTAGGCCGTAATTTTGTTTTAATGGGGGCTTCTTTAAGTTTTTTTATTTTTAATTGTTGGTTTGAGATTTTTTTAACTACTGTAATCTAGAGAACTGTGTATGTTTTGATTTCTAGTTCTTGCACTAATGATCAAGTGACATAGGGCCACAAGCTGCAATATTCATTACTTCGTGTCATTTAGTTTCTCATTTGAGTTCAAGAATCTAATCTCAACTGACACATGTTTCCTATTCTTCTATGATATTGCCAGGACATTGGAGGATGTGACATTCAAAAGCAGGAAATTCGCGAGGCAGTCGAGTTGCCACTAACTCACCATGAGCTGTACAAACAAATTGGTATCGACCCGCCTCGTGGTGTCTTGCTCTATGGTCCTCCTGGAACTGGAAAAACTATGCTTGCCAAGGCCGTTGCTAATCATACAACAGCAGCCTTTATTAGAGTTGTTGGCTCTGAGTTTGTTCAGAAGTATCTGGGCGAGGTATGTTTTGCATGTCCCAGTGGTGTTAAATTATTTGAGTTATCATTAACAGTTTCATTTATTTGCATGTTTTAGCTCTTCTTATGAAAGTTCGTAGAATCTGAAATTAGTTGTCTATTCCCTGATAAAGATAGAATCATGTAATTCATTCCTCCATAAATCCACCTGATAACCTTTTCTTGTCTCATGTGATATCCATCTGAGAAATTAAAAGCAGAATCATTGTTTTGAGAAGTCTCTTGACATTTGGTAGCTTTACTTTGTGGACATACTTGACTGGTGATGATTGCCTACATTTGCACCCCCAGTATAATGTCTTTTCCCTTCTTTTATTCCAGGGTCCCCGCATGGTTCGTGATGTTTTTCGTCTTGCTAAGGAGAATGCCCCAGCAATTATTTTTATTGATGAGGTAGATGCTATTGCTACTGCTAGGTTTGACGCTCAAACTGGAGCTGATAGAGAAGTTCAGCGTATTCTGATGGAGCTCCTGAATCAGGTATGTGTGATGAAAACCTTTACTTAATTCACAATAAAAAAAATTGTCTGGCATGTAAAGTCGTGTTTTTATGCTTAAAACGGTTTTTTGTTCCAACCATAAATAGCTTCATTATGATGCACATGTTATGTTGGTTGCCTTAGTGATCAGTTATCTACTTTTGTTGATGATTGAATTCTGCTATAGATGGATGGATTTGATCAGACAGTAAATGTCAAGGTCATAATGGCAACTAATCGGGCTGACACTTTGGACCCTGCACTTTTGCGTCCTGGAAGACTTGACCGGAAAATTGAATTTCCTTTGCCTGATAGACGGCAGAAGAGGCTTGTTTTCCAGGTAATTTCCTTGTATGTTTCAAATGGCAATATGTTATTTCTCATATTTTATAAGATTGATGGATTCATCCTCTTTGAACATCTTCTTATGTTCTGAATTCATTGTTTCACAGCATCTTACTTCACAATGTATTGGCATTCTGGATTCAGTGGAATTTACTTTGAGTTGGTTTGTTTTTGTCAGGTTTGCACTGCAAAAATGAATTTAAGTGATGAGGTGGACTTGGAGGATTATGTGTCTCGACCCGATAAAATTAGCGCTGCTGAGGTTAGTTGCTTTTGCAATTTTTTGTTAGCAGCTGGTTTTTCATACCTGCATTTTCTTTCTTATACATTTTGCATATTTTCTTTCACCTGATTTCTTCAGTGCTACTCCCCTATGGAGATCTTATAATCATTGAGGTTCTGGTTTATTTGGGAAGGAAAACAAAGGCTTGTAGGAATCAGAGGCTGGATATAAATTTAAAGCTATATATGATGGTTTTGTTTGTCACAGATAAGGTCATAAAGTTCAGTAGATGTCTTTAGTGGTTCTTTAATGTCAAGCTAATTAATTTCTTATAAGATGCTTTTTATTAGGGATAATGTGGGTAACTAGACTTCATAGAACTCTTGCATTATGTAGTGATAATACCAGAATATTGCATTACAAGGACTGTGATGTAGCAAATTTTTGGGATTAGGTTATGCATATCCCATACATTGTGGATATGCATTTGGTATTTTATGAACTTTTCAATTTTTGGCCTGTTCTTCTCCCTTGGGCCCTTAGCTTGTGTATGAAGGTTTTCAACTGTGAAATGAGGTGGATATTAGAAATGAGAGAGGTTTAGATTGTTAATGGGAAGAGGGGTTCAAAACCAATTCCCCCTCCCCATACCTGTCTATGCTAATTTTGGCTCTGACTAAATTTCTTATTATCCACCTGCAATTGAATGGCTGTTTGCAGATTCAAGCTATTTGCCAAGAAGCAGGCATGCATGCAGTTCGCAAGAACAGGTATGTCATACTTCCTAAGGACTTTGAGAAAGGCTACCGAACCAATGTGAAGAAGCCTGACACTGACTTTGAGTTCTACAAGTGAGATCTGGAAGCACGCACATCATTTATCATACAACTCGTTGCTCATGTTGGTGAAGTTATGTAGGCAACAAACAATCTGCTCACCTTTTGATTTTGTTCTGTAAGATATTGAGAAGAAGATTGCATTATGTAGTTTGGTTTTATATGCATTTGGAGTCATTTTCTCGTTTCTTCTCGATATATTTTCTGTTTTACATTCGTGTTTAGATGATTTGTGAAGCTGGACATTATCACTTCTCTCGCAATTTGTTAGGGGTTTGACTGTTTGCTAATCGTAGCTTATGAATGGTAGACATGCTATGTTTCTTTAAGAATGCCATCTCCTCGACAAGTGAATGTGTAAAGGAAAAGAACTGTTAGTGATGTGGCCTAGGAATGTGGATCAGCCAGGATAGGGTTGCTGGTTAACTCAAATAATAGGCGATTAGATTGCTTGATCAACTGAAGGATGGAAAAAAGATGCATCTAAACAAGGCGAACTAGGTGTTTAGGCAGTTGTACCCCTTTGTTTGGAAGGTAGAAATCCAGTTTTCTGTGTCAGAGCTGCCATGCCTGTGAACCCTGCCTTCAGGGTTTCTCAGGTCACATTTTTTCCGGCACTCGCAACTTCGTGCTCTGTTTCTGTCCTTACTTTCATAGGTATTTTTTGAAAGGGTAGCATTTGGCCTCTTTTCGAGTGATCAGGATGCAGTCAGCTACCTAGTTTTGTCTCCATCGTCAAAACTAGAAAATGCTACCGTAGATTACATGTAATGCTTCTTGCTATCAGTTTAGCAGCAGGGCCCTAGCTTGAAACCAACATGACATGTTTACGGGCTGGGCTTCTTGATGAAGTGCCCAATTCTGAGATAGGGATGAAAAAGTTTCAAAGTATGAAACCATGCCTCTCCGTTTCATATCCGTTCTGATAAATACCCGTCATTTTGCAGAAATAGGTGCCTAGGTACGAGTTCCTCTTAAAATTTATCAAAGGTACTAAAATGTTTTAATAAGAAATATTAGGACTAAAAATCTTAATTGGTGTCATATTTGTAAAAATTATTAAGTTCAAGGATTAAAATAACTTTTTTCTTAGCAAACTCTTACGGCCAGTGGGTTAATGTTAGAAGCTAATTGTAAGCTTCATCAACTAGGTTTTAGGCTTCCGGGTATGGTGGTCTAAGTTGATATAAGGTTTTTTTAAAAAAAAAAAGAGAGAGAGAAAAACAAAACAAGGTTATTTTAAAGAAAAAATACAGAGTTTTTCCACTGACATGGTCGGGCAGGGTCAGGTCTTGGGTTAGTAAATTACCGGGTTGAATCAGATAATACAAGTAGGGTTAGTAGGGCAAGAAAACTACTAACTAATAATAGCTAGGTGTCATGAATTTAATTTAGTTGGATGCATCGAGAAAGATCGTTCAAATAAAATAATTAGTTCATCTAAAACTATTTTATTCTGTTGAGAAACAATTAATTAGTCTTATGAGTCCACCACGCCAATTAACTATTTACTAAAAGAACATCGCCTTGTATTGTTCATTCTCTTGTACCTCTGTGTGCCTGGCTCGTCCTTTTCTTTTCTTTTCTCCTAAGAAAATACTTGTTTTGGGCTATTGTTTTTTTTTTTTTTAATTTCATTCTTTTACATTTGTTTTCACGTGCCTGATAATTTATTTTGATTTATGTGTTAAATTATACTTGTATTGTGAAAAAAAAAATCTTCTCATTATATTGGTGCCTGTGATGTCAAAAACCTTATTTTGTGAAAAACTACAGTTTAAACCCTGTGATTTTTTACTTTTTCAGTTTTAGTATTTGTTTTTTATGGGTTTTACTTTTTACTATTAAAACTTTTTTTGTTTTATATTTCAGTCCCTAAACTTTACCCTAAACTTTAAGGGAAGAGATAGAGCTAAGAAAAAAGAGGAGAGAGAGAATAGTTGATATACTATATTTTGACATTCAAGAAACTGATTTTTATGTTGAGAAGAAAAGCCTCATTGAAGTGTTGCTTACCATTCATGTCATAAAAAAAAAGGATATGGACTTTAGAAAAGTTGTTTAGTTTATTTTGATTTTAGTTTTTTTGATAAATTTTCTTCGAAAAGTTAAGTTAGGTTTTGATCGGGTCAATCGAGTTATTGGTGGATCATCCAGTCGACTAAGTCCTAACATAACAACTCTTATTTGGTTTTATTTGGAACTTAACTCAATCCAATGGCTAGTTTGATGGAACACCAAGTTGATCTGCCACATTAAATTAGGTTTAATAACATTATCAAAATATTTCATGCAACAATGCTTATAAAACTAACCAATTACTAGTAAAGGAGGAAAAGTATTCTTCTTTGTAATAAAACAACTCGGGTGAAATGCACCTGCTTTATTGTTTATATGAATAGTAAAGTAGATGTTCCTCCCCCTTTCATTTTTCTTTTAATTCCGTTTTGTTTTCCCTTAATCTCATCTTTATTTTTCTTAATAGTATTCATCCAGGTTATTTTTTGAACGACCAAATCAACTAAGTCTTATTAAGTCAACTCCCGCACATTTTATTTTAAACTCAGGTTAGACAAGAAGTCAGGTTGGGTTGCTTTTAGACCAACTAAGTTAACTAGATCATGTCAAGGAGACCCTCACACAATTTAATTCAACACTTAGGTTAAGCAAGGAGCTGGGTTGGGAGATTTTTTTTGTTAATTTTATCATTTTTCTAATTTTATTTTTATATTGTTTTACTGATTGACTAGGTTATCTTTGAACCAATAAAATCAACTACGTTATATTTACACAATTTAATTATAAATTGAAGTTAGATAAAAAATTAGATCGAGAAATTTTAAAGTTGACCCGTTAAATTGAATTAAATTTAATAATAATATTAAATATTTTTTTTATAATTTAAAGATTTATTATTATTTATTATGCTAGAAAAGTTTTTTTTTTAATCCGCGGTATAGTGTAGTAGTATAAACGAGTACTAGAATGAGGAAGAAAGAAACGGGATAGTGGTCAAAGGCTTTATGGTCTACGCGTAGTCAACGGTTATTAATGATCTCAACCTCCACGAGCCCATTTCGTTTTGGCGGTAGAATCAATGAATCATATGTCTATGGCAAGTTAACAAATGCTTTTCTTTTTCAATCAATGAATAATCTCACTCACAAATATTCTTGAAGGTTCATTGGACGTCAAGAAACTGAAAATATTTTGGACAGTCCTTTTATGGAGAGTCTAACTGTTTTATAATACGGTTAAAATCATGTTTTTTTAAAATTAAAATTATTTTTTTTATATTTTTAAATCGTTTTAATATATTAATTTTAAAAATAATTTTTAAAAAATAAAAAAATATTATTTTAATAAATTTTCAAGTAAAAAACATTTTAAAACGTAACTACTATCATCTTTTCAAACACCAAAACTTATTAAATGGTCATAACTAGTATGCCATCATGTGTTATAATGAATTGGAAACTTATCTAAGTCCATCAAAAGGAGGGAGGGAGGGGGGGGGGGGAGGGGAGGGAGAGACTCTATTATCTACATTTTGTTCATCCCTCCATGTACCATGTGAGTGATCATCTTTCCAAAACAAGTTAAGAGAATAGTGATGCCTATTAATTGCATTCACATTCAGTATTTAGCAATGATAATTACTTTCAAATAAGACGTTTAATTAGTAATGGAGGAGTGTTAATTAGATTTACTCTCTAACTCACTCATTTTTCAACAAGAATACTTTTTTGAAAAATCCTACGATGTTCAAGTTGTAGCTATTGGATACTTACAGTGCAGACGAGAGATTAACACAAAGACAACATAGAAAAGAGATATTGTATCCCCACAAAGAGTTACAAGAATTTCTTCTCTTTTTTTTTTTTTTTTAAATTTCCTTTTTCTCGTTTCTCTTTTCTATTTATATTTATTTAAGTATTCAGTAAAACAACGTGAGTATCATCAAATATTTTTCTCATGGTTCAATGCATTAATATCAAAATTTGATATATGATAGGAAATAACTTGAGATAATCAAGCGTATTTTGTTTTTAGAATGAAACAATTAAGCATAGTTCTTACAATTATTACTGTTTCTCACATATAGAGTTATAATTACTCTCAAGGCCAGTTAGGAAATCCTAGAAAGATTGGATTTGAAAAGGGAAACCAGAAAATATTTGTTGACAAGGAATCAACCTTTGAAAATAAATTAACTTCAATAAGTATGATTACCCCTTTTATCCTCCCCAAAAAAAAGTAAATTATTTGAGTCTAAATATCTTCTTATAGATATGGGGATCAAGAATTGAATATGAGTGCTTAAATTTTCTCCCTTAGCCTCAAGTTTAACCATTTACCATGTAGTATTTAGTTATTTATAGAAGAAGATTTTAATTTAACCTTTGTTTTAAGTTTAATTAATGGATGATTGAAGAGTAACTAAAAAAAAAAGAAATGGGAATTTAATGTGGAATTGGTAATTAATTTATATTTTTTTATATTAACTTTAATACTTAAAGTCTTTCACGAAAAAAAAATGAAGTCAAATTAAAAAACAAAATAAAATGATGTGAAAAGGAGAGTTAGCAACCATGTACGCATTCCAAAACCAAATATTCAGTACGTACCCTTAGAAGAAGAGGTGGACTGATTCTCAAATCAAAGTTGTTTTTCCTCAGATCATTGCCCTAAAATTGGAAAAAGAACACCTTAACATCAATAAAGAGGGAAGAAAAGGAAACCCTAAAATGAAAATTAAACATGAAGGACACAAGAAGTCAAAGGTCAAAACTATTCATTAGTTCCTTGCCATTTCTGCTCCTTAATGATACATGGAATATGAGATATATTTCCATGCATGGAGGATATGAAATCAGTTCCTCCTCCATATATACCCAACACCCTCATCTCTTTCAAAGCCACAAGCAAACTCAAACTCACTCCATTAGCATCAAACCCTTGCTATCAACTCTCGCCATGTCTTCCACAGAGCAAAATAGTGCTGCAGAAAACATGAATAGTAATAGATCAAGACTTGATCTAAACCTAATGGATTTCTTTGAGGGAAACTCGATCGGAGAAAGGCGGATGTTCAAATGCAAGTACTGCAAGAACAAGTTCACCACTTCACAAGCACTAGGAGGTCATCAAAATGCCCATAAACGTGAGAGAGCCATAGAGAAGAGGGACAAATTGCTGAGTGAGCATATGACTTATATACCATACCCATTCTGGGACATGGCAATAAGATCTCCCATGCATTATTCTTCTCTTGGCAAGAACCTAGGGGTTGATTCGAGTTCTACGATTCATAAGCCCTATAGCCATTGGTTCCGTGGTGGCGTCGGACAGGCCGGTGGACGGCGTTACGGGGGGCCACATATTATGAACCACCAACCTAGCTCGTCCCGTATGCAAAATGGAGGGCTGCAGCCTATGCCTAGCAATATCCTTACAAATGGCAGCCATACTGGGGGCTCTAGCGCTTCAAAGAATCAGAAGGAAGAAGGGCCAAGACTTGAGTTGTCGCTTAAACTTTAATTAGCCATTTCTCTAGCCATTAATAAGCATTACATGCATGTTAAGTTATACTTTCTTCGATGATACTTTTCTATTTCATTTTAAAGCCCGTTGTCTTGAGGTACACAATCTCCTTCTCAAAAAGCTTTGTTCCTTCCTTTCACGTGTGGTTTTTCCTTCTTTGAGAGTTGATATTGTTTTGATCTTGACGATTTTATAATTTCAGAAGAGGAGAATTTGGCAAACAGTGCACCAGTAATAATAAAAAAAAAAAAGACATGTTATTAAGGGAAATTAATCTGACTAGTATAAAGATATATTATAAGCAAGTATCTTATGAATACCAATATCTTTTATTGTGATCGACATGCATAAAGATATATTCCAAGCAAGTGTCTTATGAATACCAATATCCTTCTCAAATGGCCTTAATTTTTCACATTATGTTTTATATAATTTGTGAAAAGTAACTCTTAATTTCCAGTCGTAATTTAAAAGTTAATTTTTTATAAATAATATATGATAAAAATAAGTTAAGTTCGAAGTATTGTGTTCAAAACAAATCAATTAGTAAAATTCATACCAAACGAAAATTTAATATTAATTAATAATTTCTTAATAACTATTATATATAAGCCGTAATTAGAGAAGGAAAAATACAAAAAAAGTATATGGATAAAACATTCATAAACAACGTTAACACTTTTATTTACTAAAAAAAAGTTTGAAATATGCTTGTTAAAGATACTTGTACTCGTCAATTGTTAATTAATTTTTTCGCTAGGATTGTTAATTGGATGATTTTTTTGTTCGGTTTGATTTTTATATAAAAAAAAATAACTAAATCGGTTTTAAAAATAAACCGAAATCAAACTATTCAAACCTACCGGTGTTAGTTTGATTCGATTATTTTAGAATAAAAACCGATTTAAATCGATTTAGCTCGGTTTTTTTCTAGTTCGATTCGATTTTTTCAGTTTCAGACTTATAAAACCGAATGTTTTTAAAAAATTATAATTGATTTTGTTTTAGGGTTTTATTTTTTAATTATTTTTTTTATTTTTTCAGTTTAATTAATTTTTTAATTTTTTTTAGTTAATTCTAGTAAAAACTAGTAAAGGCTTTATTCCACAAGTTATTGTGGTGGCTTGTACTATATATATATACTCTATCATTTAAATGAGATCATCCATATCGTTTCTATGAGTTTTTTTCTTTCTTTTTTTTTATTTTTACAAATATTATTTTTTGACAACTAATAATAATTAAGCTATTATACAAAAACATTACAAATGCTGCTTTAATAGGTACTGCGATATCTAACATATTTCAATTCTTAATTTAAATCATGAATAATGTATGATTAGTTATTAAAAAAATTAAAAATAAATTATCTTGTACTTTTAACATTATTCCATCACTAATGCTTGCATTTGTATTGGATGAATGGCACAAATTATATATCATGTGAAGTCGATACATGTTACTGGAATTCTTCAATTTATTTATTTTTCATTTGAACCTTTTCTCTTTGTTTCAAATAGAAATTTCAAAGAAATAAATAACAATATCCAATAATTAATTATATTTAAGAAACACATAAACAACAATGTGATGAATGACCAATAATCAAATATAACAATTTAAAAAACACAATCAAACAACACTTATTCAGAAATACATCGAATAAAAATACTAAAAGAAAATCACTCTTAATCTTAAAACTACAAATCGCTTGAAATAAAGGAATATAATCTTCATGTCTCTAGAAAAAAAAAAACTAAATCAAGTATATAAATATTCACATAACCATAACTAACAAAACTAAATTACTAGAATTAGATTCCAAATATTTAGGTGAAGATTTTGTGGAATGAGCTATTCTCCGTCTAGTAAATTGACTATTTAAATCCTAATATTCATAATTTTAATTTAAAATAGTTTTGATATTATCTTGGTCAAATTCAAATTACGAGCAAGTTAACTCGTGACCTAATTAAATAGGACAAATCTAATTCAAATCTAAAGAAGTTAAAATTATTTTTTTAATAATAAAATAATATTTTTTAATTAAAAAAATTTAATAACTTGATGTCTTTATCAAATCAAGTCTTGGGTCAGATTAACAACTATAATACTCAATGTACAGTCCAAGATAAGATTCATTGGGCTTTTCTCTTTACCTACTACTTTACTAAGAATCTGGATGGAATGGCACCGACCCTATTTGGTGTGTCAAATAACGTGAACGCCCGACAACGTGTAAGCAGCGAGCCTCCTCTCATAAAAACTACACACCTTCTGAGTCTTCACGTAACGAATCCCAAACCCTCACAGATTTCCTTGACAAAACAGTCACTCCTACTCTCCTCCAAAATCTTAATAAGAAAAATCCAATCAAAACCAAATCTATATACGTTAACGAATCCCCGCACTCGTCTCCCGCTTCAAAGAACAAAAGGGTCACCTGCACCATCTTTTGTTTCTCTTCTAAAACCCATCTGTAAGGGTTTTTCTGTTTTTTTTCCTGTTATCTAGACTGGATCTTTTTCTCTCTCTTGTTTCGAATCTGTTGTTATATTATCTCATGTATATTTGTGTTCCTGTGCGTTTCTTTCCAGGTTCTTTTGGTGGGGGGGTTTTGCATGATGGAGGACAAAAGTTTTAAGGGTTTAAAAGTTGAAGGGATGACAAGTCAAAGAGAGGATTGGAGAGCGGAATTGACATCTGAAGTCAGAAAGAAAGTTGTCGAAAAGATGTACGCTTTTTTTTCTTTTTAATTTATTGATTAAGGTTTCTTTCTTTGTTTGTTTGTTTGATTACATGAATAGGGTAATAAGTTGATGTCTTCTTGTTTTACATCTTGTGGGGATTTTTAAGTATTTTTGGGAATTGGGATAATAAGAAGTGAGTTGGAATAGTTGTCTCTGGTTGATTGGTTACCAGTTGAGAGTTTCAGCATCGCATGTCGTATGCTTGGAAGTTTTTTTCTATCGTGATCAGTTATTGATATGTCAGACACCGAGTCAAACGTCAGGTTGAGGCCACGATCAGAAGTTGAAGCATCTGGTCATGGTAGACACGGCGTAAACGAAAACATCTGGTCAATGATCGACTAAATGTTTCCACACTGGGTCATCTAGTCAATCTTTCACTAAAAATTTACATTGATATGTCAGCCCTGCTGAGTTATCAAAATTACCAAAGAAATTTGAGGAAAGGTATGTTAAGATCAATGTATCTGGTTTCGTCAAGAAGCTCGCTTCGGGAT